>JAVTVY010017909.1:0-77073 GCA_036873755.1 Hanleya hanleyi
ATTTGAAGGGAAAATTAGGTCTCCCAGTACAAACCCGGGTAGACATTAAGTCCCTTAGCTCGTTCTCCATGAAAGCACATTGTATTCGGCCTAATCTGTTTGTAAAGTCTACCTTCACAGATACCGGCGCTAAACTCTTGTACAGATATCTGTCTGGCGAGTGTAGAATATGTTAGGAGAATGAACTTCGAAATCGAACGAAATTACATATTATATCTCGGTTGAGGTGGATCGCGGGGCAAACTCCCTGATGACGTCATTTCGGAAGAGGTGTCTCCCTTCAAAGAACTAATGCACTCAATGTGAACAGAGACATTAAATAACACTTGACAACAGATCTGTCAAATTGGTGAAAAAAACTAAGTAAATACAACTACTTCTCTGTGATTCCCTTGCACCATGGTGCCAGCGACGTCGCTTTGGAACTCCACATTGATTTCCAACCTCGCCACCAGGGGTCGCTTTCGCTGGAAAATGGCAGCTCCAACGACGACAGGACAGGCTCGCTCTGTTATTCGAGATTGACTGATTTCAAAACAGCGCCCGACGTCAAAGGCCATGACGTTTGGAATGGTATACGTAATATCACGACGAAACACGCTTCACTGCCTTTAGCCGCCTTTTCCGTTCTGTGTTTGAGAAGTTGACCAAAATCGGACTTCCAAAGTAATTACATACAAAAATAGTTGTCGTACTTATTTACTTTTTCCGCCAATTTGATATATCCGCCGTCAAGTATTATTTGATGTACATTTTCAAAATGAGTGCACTGGCTCTTTTCAACGCCATTGTTTCCCTGGCAATAACGCCACGGACGACTGCAATGAAGTAGGATTCTTCGAAGCGCCGCGTGTGACCCTAACGAAAAACGCATACTTTTTATTTGAGTAATCAATGATAATACGATGGAGATTCTTTGTTCAAATTATTAACCTGTCATCAAACGAATTTGTTTTCATCATTGGTCACGTTTGTACTCCGTAAGTGTATTCTAAGGTTTTGTGTCACGTTAATTGCAACATAAGGTATCTCAACTGTGTTCTATCCAGAAATATGTCCTGTGTACATATCAATAGGATGTGTTTGGGAAAACGCCTAAAATTGGGGAAATACGATATGGCCGCCACCTGTCATAAAATCATCAAAGCACCTAATATAACAAAAGTAGAAACAAGACCTGAGGCTTCTGTGACTTAGTGGGCGTCATTAATCCAACATATAAAAGTCAATGAAAATTATGTCATTTGAGACATCACTGACCAATAATCGATCTAGAACAGTAGAGAGCAAAGCGAAAGTTCAAAGTCAGTGGATTGAGTTGGGCCAGAAAAAGACCGCAAATTTCTAGTTCAATTCTTGATGGAAATATGTAACAAAAAACAGCTAAAATATTAAGGTGCGATTGTATAACAAAAGCTGAAAATCAGTCAAATGATCAGAAACCTACAAAAATTTCCATTTCTGGAATTCACTCATATTCTTCAATACATAACGGCGTCTTCGATGTCAATTACTTGTTGCTTTAAGAAAACTTCCTTGCTTTCGCCAAAACATTCACATATTTACAATTATTCAATATGTCATCAAATTAAATATTCGTCAGAAATTCAACCTTGAAAGGATAGGTTTTTTTTTATAATTATATGGTAAATATAGCCTTATATGACCAGGCTTATATGGTCATAGCCTTATAGGATAATTTCACAGTGTAGCTTCTGATCCTACAGACTTAACAGCAGCATGGGGACTTCCCAGACATACTAATGGGCATAAGATGTGGAATATTGCTTTACCATAGTATTTACGAGATAGTAATGCAAAGTGCGAAAGAATAATTGATCCCGGCCTTTGCCGTTTTCAAACGCGATATTTGAGTGTTCTGGGTTTGTTTCATCTCAAAAAGAATCATCTGTTCTAAATATCACATATACCCTCTTACATCAACTTAGCATTGAAAAGAGTATTGGGAACATTTAGTAGGACGTTTAAATTATACTTGAGTCCATGATACTCGTTAAAGTCTGCCTTAATATCATCCTCCCCCTACAGAAAATGATACTGAACTTCTCTGCGTAAGAGATAATTGTGTACCCCAGATTCTACAACTGAATGTCCAAGTAACGATTCCGAATGTAAATAAACTCATTCAAGTAAAAATGTTATCTTCTGCTTCTACTAGCCTATAGACTACTATATATTCAACTAATCTAATTAGCTCCGAGCAGTTGACGATTCTTAGCAAATGGATCCAGTCTAGATCCAGATTCCTATCTCAGATATACGGTCTCCACAGACAAAATCTAAGGGAGTTCATACTCAGATAAAAAGGTCTATGTAGTATAACTGAATATCATGTTCTCCCCACTTAGCTACACGACATAGATATTAATATCAATATATTATAAACGTATGTGGTTATGTGAAAATTAAACAAACTTAGTGGAAGGAATCTCAAAAGAGTGCTGAACAGATGCCTACACGTGTTATTTCCTGATGAAGCCAGTTCCTTTGGTGCTTATTCTGTGTAACGTTGATTTTTTAGGGTGATCCCCGACCCCATGATATAATTAGTCACCTCTGCAAAAAATATGATCAAATGGGCATATTACCATTATATATTCTGCGAGATTGTATAAATTTGTCATGTAAGTTTATGAATGTTTATATCCAACCGGTCCTGAACCCTCATTTTGCTATCTACTCACATGATCATAATCATTACTGATGACAATTGTTGGTCCTATATCTATTTCGTTTCCGTTGGATTTCAAGAAGCTTATCGGACTACGCCATCGACTCCATCCAAGGTCATATCTCAATTAAATGAATAATAATGATGACCTATACTGTGAGTGACGGCCATTTTGCTTTTCTCAAGTTTAAGGTTTTCCCCTGCACCAGTTATATGAGACTTTTGTAAAATATTTCCATCAAAGTTTGACATCACTATTTGTGACCATATGGTCTGGGTGGCGCCACTCAACCCAACTTAAACTTTCTTTTTCTTGTCCACTGTATAAGCTAACTATAAATCAATCATACTATACATGAATTACTATATGTCTTTAATTTTACTTACATTGTTTTTATTGATATCACAGTCATTAGAAAATCTTAGACCACGTTTCTACCTTCATTATGTTAGGAGTCTTGATGATATCAATGAACGTTTGGGTCTTCTTCCACGATGATTCACTAAGACTTTTACACAGATATTTTTCTGGATTTAATGCAGTTGAGAAACCCTCTGTTGCAATTAGTGACGGGTTCGGCCTTATTATGTCGTAGAATGACTTGTGCTCGATTGTTCGATTATGGGACAAACTTTCACACATACTGATTTTGTTCTCAATGTTGGCTTGGAGAAAAGTCATTTTACGTATTTTAATACCAAATTGTGGAAATCATTGAGATTAACAAGCTCTAACATTTAGAAATCTGAAATGAAAACGCCACATCTTTTCGCGTTTTACGTTGATAAACACAACGGATATGGATATACGTCCCCGGACAGTCGTGAAACATTCACGTGATTATTCATCCTCCACCCGGCGTTGATTAATCTGTCCTGCATATACACTCTACCCTTTTTTATAGAGCATGCTGGCTATTATTGATAACAATTAATAGGAGAGTTATTTCTTTCTTTCCATCCGTAAAAAAATCGCCTCTTCATGTAGGATCAAGTTCTCCCATCAGAATTTAATGTTGACATTAACGGTCGATTTTTCACATCGAAATCCGCAAAATGTGCTAAGATTTGTGCATCAGGATTAAGGTAACTCAAGATCCGACACGAAAATGATCAATAAGGTAAAATGAATAAAATAAAAATCAGATGAGAACACTCAATAAATAGCATGCGGTTTGGGAGTAAACTGAGTAAAAAACCTCGTCTCAGATCGCACTTAGTATAATATTGCGAAGATTTCCGGAACAATTTTTCTTTCCTCTTTTTCCTCCTCTAAAATCGCTACACTGCTTTGACCGATGATTGCATCAGATCGATTGAGATGGAAGAAAAAGTTGCGAGCGGTCTCCCGAAAATGACGTCTTGCAACTTCTGAAGAATTGATTTGATAAGAAATTCAAATGTTCGGATGACTGCGATCTGCGACCCCGAGTCTGAAAACCCAATGATGAATTGTCTGGCTGGTATGAATATAGATTTATTTAGTCGAGCTGCTGTAGGAATGTGAATTCTATCCTGTTCAGTATTATGACCTGTGATAAGGATCCATAGCAGAAATAATTAATAATTCATGTGTTTTGATCGAGTAGAGGAAGATATTGCAACTTGTGTGCTCCATCAAAATATGCCTTGGGAGATAATGTGATACTACATTTACATAATTTCACCGAGCAATATAGGCCACATGAATATTTCATATTACTCATCGCGAGCTATTAGTTCAAGTTTATGCCCTAATACAAATACACAGATAGTAACATTGGATTATATACACCCTTATGTCGGTGGTGCATTGAAAAATCAACAAAGCAAAGACCTTTTGGTCTTTGATATATGTTGGCATTGTGGGAAGTTGATGCTGGGTCGACATCGGGCCTTACAGACTAGTCTTTTGTGTTAAATGCCGTCATTTTCATCTGGCCACAATACAGTTCACCAATCCCCAGTGTACGAGTTGTCACAGCAACACAGATCACCAATTACACACGCGTTTTCCCCACAATATGACACCGATATATAGTGGAACATTCGTGTACCAGTGAGTGTTACAGCAATGTAACAATTTATGTTGGACCATCATGGTACCATTTCATGTTGCCGACGATGTAACATTATATATTGGTACATCATTGGCGACGGCTGTCGGTCCAAAATGTATACGGTTTAGATTGTTCCAATGTCGGTCCTACATTGGCTCTCGTTTGTTTGAGGGTAAGAATAGCCATCCTCGCTATATTGTACCATCATTGTGCCATTTTAAAATGGACAAATATTGTAACATTAAAAATTTAGGAAAATAAAAAGAACTCTTTGTTAATCGGAGGTAAAGAAGGTCGTCAGTTGGAGTTACGTGCGCGTCCGCTTTCAAATTGGGATTTTTGGGGGGATGGAGTGAATTACGAGTTACGGCCCTTGAATCACGCTGTCTAGCTGACAGAAAAAAACACTCACCACATCTTCAGCTCACTCAGTCAAACCGATTTATTTCATATTTTGGAAGTCCGATGTCGGTTCTGGGTATGCTGATTCAAAGACTTGAGCCATGCGCTCGAGATATCAAGCTCAACAATCCAAAAGAGAGAACATCCCGATCTACAAAGGCATTGAAACTCGGGAACAGAAAACGAACGCAATCGGCACAACAACAACATCAAGAACTTGCCTGTGCCGATTTTCCGAATATTCCACCCGCTATGACAGGCAGGACCAGGTAAATAATTCCATCACTCAAAAATTTATAGCAGGGGGTCGGTTTAAGCGCAAGCGAACACCCAAATTAATAAAAGAAAGGCTGTCACCCATTGTATAATTTGTACCCCCTCCCCTCCCCCGCCCATGCACACACAACTCGTCCTAACGTCGAGCTTAGCAGCTTACCACACGTAAGCACGTCATTCACACGTTTTCAGGGCAAGTCTGATGCTTGTAGGACATCACCCCCCCCCCCCTATTATTCCCTCCCTCTCCATATTCCTTCCTGGACATATTCCTCTCTGGACATATCCCCCCCCCCCTCCACCCCTTACTGTTTTCAGATATTAAAAAGATATATTTTATGTAATTTTGTTTCCTGAAAAAGTTCCCCAAAAATGACCAAAGTCGATTGGTCGAAAGCCCCGGCGGCCGTCAAGATTGATATGAAAACCTTATACGGTCTGGACCCACTGAACCAATCGATGCGAGACTTGGCATACATGTTCAATGACCAATGCGAAGGCACAAAGCTTTTTATCAACTGTTTATCAGGGTGAGAGATTTGTAGTTTGATAACAAGGATAATTATCAGTAATCAGTATACCGGTAACCCAGCTGACAAATCACAATAATATTAATAAATGTCAGTAAGTTTTTGCTTCTAGAATTATCCGAGAATGAAACTGGAAAACACCATGAGAAATAGAAAATTGCCCAAGAACAAGAAAATATCCCTTGCCCCTTAATGTAGGTCCATCTATAGTCCAATCTTGAATGTAGATCGACTGGGACTACATATGGGCCCGTCTAATGGCGAAGGGGGTGGCGGGGGATTTAGAATATCTGACCACCCACCTGACACCCGAAAGAACCTACAGTTGGCATGGATAATTCCCCTTTGAATCCTATAACTAGATATAGATTTTTTTTTGGCGGGGGCACCTGGCTCAGACCTGATCGTCCATGAAGTACACCCAACCCTCTTCCTAGACTGAATCCAGCCCCTGTTTCATAATGTATTTTAAACGGGAAACAAGAGGAAGTAACTCTGCCTATTAAGAAATGCTTGAAACAGGGACTGGACGGAACGTCACAAGGGAGCTAACTTTGCAAGAAAAAATGCACAATATACTGTGCATTTTTTGTCACCAATGAAAACTCCGTATTCTGACCCCGCCCCCAACTCAAAGGATTTGATTGGTTCGTTCATATACGCACGCTGGAAGCAATGCGTTCATGTGACGTCAACAATGAGAATGACGTTACTACCATGACCTCAACAGTGGGAATGACGTTACTGCCGAGACGTCACAGTATGACGTTAGAATGAAATTGATACAAATGTTGCGACCGAAGGTAAAAACATGCCAATCGTCCAGACTAACCACGCCTCCAGATAGAATCTTTACACGACGAAACCCATCAAATCGTCCAGTCTCTATTTTAAAAATATTTCTTTCATTTTTTTTTTTTTTTTATTCTATTCATTTATTTATTTATTTATCAAACGGATATATTTAGAGATCATTTTATTTTTATTAAATAGTACATATGAAATAGAGACTCATCCAGTCTACCCTCTTCCTAAAAGAAGTTAGCTGAACCATGCCTATAGTAATGACATGGATGTGGGGAGATCTTCTTGGTTGGTGACTTCACTGCAGGACAAAACCATGCTGATGATCATGCTATTTTACTAATCATATAAAAAGTTTACACTTTGATACATATAGGTAGGATAGATTCGCACCAGCGTCACTTCCGGTGCATCGATGCACGACTCCCGGCGTACATTTGTGATTCGTTATCTTCCGCTCCAGCCTATATCTACAGCATAGGGCAGATTTTTAGCTATTGATGGTGTAAATATTGTAAATATGCATCAAATATCTATTCCAAGAAATGTATTATGACCATTATGATTTAATACATTGATGATACCTTTTGCAACTGCAAGTCAAAAATAGTCCATTCATGTACCACTGATTAAAAATGAAGCCATAAGAATAGAGGACTAATGTGAACCACAAATTTATGCGGGAGTCGCGCATCAGTGTACCTGTTGGCGTGAATCCTTTGTCCAAGCAGGCCTACAGAGACTAATAATTATAGGTTTCAGTACTGGTATATGTATTAAGTTCATGAAAGGGGAGCAGGGACTTTTATATCTTTAGCCAAATGTAGAATGTGGATTTATGTTCCTAGATTGCCATATATATTTCCTGTATTCAAATTTTATGGAATTTAGTTACATATCAGTTCAGTTATATCATACCATTTCAGGCCTCAATTTAAGGAGTGCTGATGGTAACCTCTCAACATGTTACCATGAATTCTACACTGGTAACCTGTGGGAACCTATTGCATAATTATTAACCTAATCTGAAAATAGGTTACCACTATTTTTCATACGGCAACCTCCAGGCAAACTGAAAACAGGTTACCACCTTAAATTGAGGCCTGCCATATATTTCCTGTATTCAAATTTTATGGAATTTAGTTACATATCAGTTCAGTTCTATCATACCATTTATATCTGAAATTTAGTGCTTCAACATTGTTGATCAGCAATAGTCATGATAGTATGAAATGATTGCTATTTTGATTGAAAAGGCATTTAATTCAATCATTCTATTACTGGAAATTTCTTGCTTGAACAGTGTTGAGCAATATTATGAGATGATTGCTATTCTGACTGAAAAAGAGAGATTTTTCTTTATTTTAAAATCTGGTACTATTTCAAAGGAAATGAATACATGTACTTATTACCAGTTTCCCAATTTATCTAAAATATTTCTGTTTACTTTCAGAATTGAATTGTACTTCTATGCTGACCAAATGGAGAATATGCATGGGCACTGCACTACTGAGATGTGTGATGCATCTAAAGAGGATGAGTTAACAAATATGTTAACATGGTATAAGGCATGATAAATAATATTCCCCCAAAAAACACAGTGTAAAACTCATATGGTAACATCGTCTGCATTCTCGCTCCACCAGAGATATGCTACCACTATGCCTCTGGTGGATAATGAAAGCCAGTGTAGTATGTGTTGGTCATCAGAGTTAGTTGTGTATTATAAACAGCCACATATGCTTGTCAGCAAGAGGCGCTAAAATTGAGACTAATGACGAGTGTGTCAGAACATTACTTTGAATTCGATCTATTTCAAATTTGTTGTTTATATATTGTGTAAACATAACCCATTTCAATCAGCAAATGTCTACATGTACATTTTGAAGAGACCTGATAGATTAATATGGATTTGGAGATTTTTATGTGTGCAACAGAAGAAAATAGCAAACAATATATATATAGTGATATCATGCCCTTCTGGTGTGAGCCATCAAATTAGAAGAAAAGCAAACAACTGAACTTCTCGTATAATCTCCTAGCGTATATTAGGCAAGATAGACATCTGTCCCGAGAATGGAGAATCCAAATCAGGGGTTACCTCCCCTGTATGCCCATACAGTAGACCGGTTATGCCAGCATTCGTTTCGCTGCCTGTTCATTCTCCAGATCAGGGGTGTTTATTGGGACACGATACATTCTGATATGTGTAGAATGAGTCTATATCCAGACAGAATTTTGAATCAACGATGCTGGTCATGACCTGTCTTCTGTGTGGATATACAGGGGAGGCAACCAGTCTATATCCAAATACATAAGCATAATGTCACAAATATCACGAATGAATTCCTGTAATGACTGTCATGACCTGTCACCCAGGATAATGCAATCTGGTCAGAAGCATAATGTTGGAAATATTCTGACAGATGATCCACAGTCACTGAGAACAAGAAATAAAATAAGGCATGTCTGGACAATGTCACAAGCAAATTTGTAGTTATGCCATGAACTGGCAATATGTAGATCTGATTACACCTTCACCAGAGTAGGGCCATTGGTATATAAGATCTGTGTTTGATGTAACCATCCTACCAAAAATATTTAGCAATTTTTGGGTAGCCTCATTTTTTTATTATTTGAAATATAAAGGATTCCAGTAGTGATCTGTTCAAAATTTTCAAAAATTAATGTTATGACTTTTTGAGTTATAAATAAGTAGATACCAATAAATCTACATATGCATAACCTATAACCAATTTCAAATCTTGTTTTATAAATGTTTTGTCAAATTCACATTTGATAATGATAAATTATAAAATAAAATAAAAATGCCTTCCAACCTACCTACTCACCAATATCCATGAAACCTGGTGACATTTTATCCTTCTTTCTATCCCATGATGCATTATGTATCCATGCCAACTGAATTACAGTTTCCACCTGTGTAGTCCAAAGATGGTGGATTTATACTTCTGATTCCCACAATGCAGTGCAGTGATGACATCAGGTTCAATGTCTATTATTGAACCTTAGTTACAACTATTATTATGGATGGCCTAAAGTTAATCTGCCATGGCAATTGTCCAGTAGGCCTACTTACTACATGTTTATATTTGCAGGAAAGTAATAATTTGTGAATATATTATTTGGATCTCACATAAAATTGAGTAGTAAACAGTCTCGACCAGGACTGAAATTCTGAACATTTCATGCCTTGAACCTAGAAAGAGATACTGTTGCCTTAAACATGATAACATAAATATCATTGTCTTGCAGGTTCAGTGCATTCTCAGGTTGAAGACACTTGTGAGCTTCATAGTGAGTAGAACTTGTACATGGACTGCAAAAATAAATGAAATTTAAATTTATCGTTCTCAAAACTGCTGAACTAAGAAGATTTATCTTGCTGTTCCCTCATATTTTTCTGTGCAAGAAGAAACAAGGAAACCTTTCCTGAAAATCCATCAGCAATCTCAGTCAGGGGAGAATAGCAAGAATCTATTTTCATGGTGGATTTCATCATTGAGACAAGTGTAATCTATCATCTAAATGTAGTTTAAATCTGTATTAGACCATCAGTTTGTCAAAAAAGTTATTCTTTAAGACTGATGAGATCTTTAACTCTACCAGTCTAAGATCATTTAATCTTTCAGAATATATGAGGTTGATGACCAGGAGATGAAAGCGTGACCATGCAGGCTGTATGGTGCTTGAGTAACACTAAAATAATCTTCTCACTCGTGTTTCTATGTAAAAAAAAAAGTAAATACATCTGAATGCTAAATGTTACTTTTCTCTGTACATGTTTTGCAGCCATTGTAAGTCGACCTCAGTGAGTTCTCTTCATATTTGAGTCTGTACCGCCTACAATGCCCATGTAAGTAACAGCCTCTTCATTTCACTGCACTGCAACGGTCTAGTGGTTAGCGCATCCTCCTCACAAGTGGGAGGTCCTATGATCAATCTCTGGTCGAGTCATATCTAACACTTAAAAACTGGAACTTGTTGCTTCCTTCATTGATGCTCAGCATTAGGAGGATAGATCAATGTGACTGAGTGAAGAATCATCAGTAAAGACAGCACTATAACAAGAGACAAAATTGGCTTCAATATGCGCCAGCAAAACAAACACATTAATTTGGTAATGAAACAATTAGCTTTCCCAAAATAGAGCACTGGCTTGTTTAGGAATACAGCAACTGTTGAACTTTTGACCTCAGAATCAACAGGAGCTCGGAATATCCGAAAGACAGAATGCATATTTTAGAACCGGAGATATCACATCTCAAAATGAATATGTTTGCTATGACGGTATACATGAAGTTTGGTCACATTCCACAGCCCTGAATTGAAATATACTGCTGATAAACATTCTCATTTTCCTGATCTTCAAGCCGAGTGATTACTTGACTGTTGACCTTTTGACCTGTCACAGTGCCCAGACAATGCAGATCATATCTACTGCTTCATCTGTTTGTTTCAGATTTGCCTATGACCTGTCACAGTACTCAGCCAATACAGATCATATCTACTGTTTCATCTCTTTGGAGAATGTTTCATCTGTTAGTTTCAGATTTCTTTTTGACCTGTCACAGATCCAAGATATTGCAGATCATATCTAATGTTACATCTCTTTGATTTCAGATTTCCCTAGGACCTGTCACAGGACCCAGACTATGCAGATGATATCTACTGTTTCATCTCTTTGGTTTCAGATTTCTCTGTGACTGGTTATAGTACCCAGACATTGCAGACCGTATTGTACTGTTTCTTCTGTTGGTTTCAGATTTCTTTTTGATCTGCCACAGATCCAAGATATTGCAGATCACATCTAATGTTACATCTCTTTGATTTCAGATTTCTCTATGGACTGTCACAGAACCCAGACAAAGCAGATCATATCTACTGTTTCGTCTCTCCTGTTTCAGATTTCTCTGTGACTGGTTATAGTACCCAGACATTGCAGACCGTATGTACTGTTTCTTCTGTTGGTTTCAGATTTCTTTTTGACCTGTCACAGATCCAAGATATTGCAGATCATATCTAATGTTACATCTCTTTGATTTCAGATTTCTCTATGACCTGTCACAGTACTCAGCCAATACAGATCATATCTACTGTTTCATCTCTTTGGAGAATGTTTCATCTGTTTCATCTGTTAGTTTCAGATTTCTTTTTGACCTGTCACATATCCAAGATATTGCAGATCATATCTAATGTTACATCTATTTGATTTCAGATTTCCCTAGGACCCGTCACCATACCCAGCAGACAAAGCAGATCATATCTACTGTTTCGTCTCTCTGGTTTCAGATTTCTCTTGTGACTGGTTATAGTACCCAGACATTGCCGACCGTATGTACTGTTTCTTCTGTTGGTTTCAGATTTCTTTTTGACCTGTCACAGATCCAAGATATTGCAGATCATATCTAATGTTACATCTCTTTGATTTCAGATTTCTCTATGACCTGTCACAGTACTCAGCCAATGCAGATCATATCTACTGTTTCATCTCTTTGGAGAATGTTTCATCTGTTTCATCTGTTAGTTTCAGATTTCTTTTTGACCGATCACAGGTCCAAGATATTGCAGATCATATCTAATGTTACATCTCTTTGATTTCAGATTTCCCTAGGACCTGTCACAGTACCCAGACTATGCAGATATCTACTGTTTCATCTCTTTGGTTTCAGATTTCTCTGTGACTGGTTATAGAACCCAGACATTGCAGACCGTATGTACTGTTTCTTCTGTTGGTTTCAGATTTCTTTTTGACCTGTCACAGATCCAAGATATTGCAGATCATATCTAATGTTACATCTCTTTGATTTCAGATTTCTCTATGGACCGTCACAGAACCTAGACAAAGCAGATCATATCTACTGTTTCGTCTCTCTGGTTTCAGATTTCTCTTTGACCTGTCACATATCCCAAACAGTCACAGATCCCATTGTATCTACTTTTTCATCTGTTTGGTTTCAGATTTCTGTATGTCCTGTCACACATCACAGACTTTGCAGATCGTTTATCTACTGTTTCATCTCTTTGGTTTCAGATTTCTCTGTGACTGGTTATAGTACCCAGACATTGCAGACCGTATGTACTGTTTCTTCTGTTGGTTTCAGATTTCTTTTTGACCTGTCACAGATCCAAGATATTGCAGATCATATCTAATGTTACATCTCTTTGATTTCAGATTTCTCTATGGACTGTCACAGAACCCAGACAAAGCAGATCATATCTACTGTTTCGTCTCTCTGGTTTCAGATTTCTCTTGTGACTGGTTATAGTACCCAAACATTGCAGACCGTATGTACTGTTTCTTCTGTTGGTTTCAGATTTCTTTTTGACCTGTCACAGATCCAAGGCATTGCAGATCATATCTAATGTTACATCTCTTTGATTTCAGATTTCTCTGTGACCTGTCACAGTACTCGGCCAATGCAGATCATATCTACTGTTTCATCTCTTTGGAGAATGTTTCATCTGTTAGTTTCAGATTTCTTTTTGACCGGTCACAGATCCAAGATATTGCAGATCATATCTAATGTTACATCTCTTTGATTTCAGATTTCCCTAGGACCTGTCACAGTACCCAGACTATGCAGATGTTATCTACTGTTTCATCTCTTTGGTTTCAGATTTCTCTGTGACTGGTTATATAGTACCCAGACATTGCAGTACTCGGCCAATGCAGATCATATCTACTGTTTCATCTCTTTGGAGAATGTTTCATCTGTTAGTTTCAGATTTCTTTTTGACCGGTCACAGATCCAAGATATTGCAGATCATATCTAATGTTACATCTCTTTGATTTCAGATTTCCCTAGGACCTGTCACAGTACCCAGACTATGCAGATTATATCTACTGTTACATCTCTTTGATTTCAGATTTCTCTATGGACTGTCACAGAACCCAGACAAAGCAGATCATATCTACTGTTTCGTCTCTCTGGTTTCAGATTTCTCTTTGACCTGTCACATATCCCAAACAGTCACAGATCCCATTGTATCTACTTTTTCATCTGTTTGGTTTCAGATTTCTGTATGTCCTGTCACGCATCACAGACTTTGCAGATCGTTTATCTACTGTTTCATCTGTTTGGCTTCAGCAGATCATTTATCTACTCTTTCTTCTGTTGGGCTTCAGATTTCTCCATGGTCAGTCACAGATCCCAGACTATGCAGATCATATCTACTGTTTGGTTTCAGATTTCTCTTTGACCTGTCACAGGCCCCAGAATATGCAGATCGTATATCTGCTGTTCATCTGTTTTGTTGCAGATTTCTCTATGATGTGTCATAGATTCTATCTAGACTATGCCGATCGAATCTAATTTTTCATCGTTTGTTTTCAGATTTCTCTACGACCTGTCACAGATCTCAGACAATACAGATCATGTTTTATCAAGCAGTCTTGTCTGCTCTTGCCTTCTTCAAGACAACCTGTGCTACTTTTGCATTTCTGACACTTTCTTCACTCAGGTAATGATCACAGAGGCCATGCTAGGGGGTTTGGATTAGAAATGCTTGCTAAAGTACGGGATGTGAAAAGCAAGTTAAGCTATTTGTCCTTGACATTCCTGTCGGTCATTTTTGAAGTGCTGAAATACTGTGTACATTATCATTGTGTTTAAAATTATTGTACCTACCTCTTAAACATACTAATCACTGAAGCACAGAATTGTCCAGTTGCTCTCTTTATATGCCTATCCTTAGACATGGGGCAAATAGGAACCCTTTTCATTTTGAGGTCAAAATGTCCAAGGAGATCACTGTGATAAAAATAATCTGGATCATGACAAACCTCAGGTATATCACTACCGGTACCTTGATATTGTAGGCATAAATCTGTGAGTCTACAATTTACTTTATGCCTTTCTCATTTGAGATTGCAAATATTAATTCTGGTCAAATGTGTGGGCAAGTTTTGAAGCCCTACAGGCTCTTGTTAAATTTGATTTGGAATGTGAATTTTTAAACTCCTGCCGTTGTCAAGGGAAATAACTTTGCTGAAAGTGTTGATCAATACTCATGGTTCAGTACAATATGCAGCTGACCAGAAGCAGAAGACTGATCGCAGTTTCTCCTACATTAAAGTGTAACTGTGGTACTTGTGTAAGTGCACCTCATATTCAAGTTAACAATGTGAATAATAAAACATCTTTCCCAATATTCTGTCATTTTATGGCTCAGAGGGTTCAAAGGCAACTTTCTACAGTGGGAGAAATCTTCACTGCCCCTTTTTGACGTCATAAATTGAGTGTCCTCATGCACAGTCTGCTTGATGTCGAGGCAGTGCAGAGAATGGAACAGATTAACAATGTTGCATTGTGAGATGGATAATCGTTCCATAATAACGTCGCAAGTTGCGATATGCTTGTGGCGCTGTGCATTACAATAACATTAATAACTTTGAAATTGTAAAATTTAAAGTCGTAAAACAAGAAACAGGGTATAAATTCAATAATTTGGAAGATTATCTTGAATATGATGTAAACTTACAGAAGTACCACAGTTACACTTTAAGATGTGATACAATTTATTAGAGTGACTGATCAGAATTAGTAGCAAAATTTGGTGGTGATTGAAAGTTAGTAGATTGATTCAATTAATGGGTGCTCATCATAAGGACAAATGAGGACATACAACTGAAATTACTTTCAAAGTTTTATTCCATTTGCAGGTAGGAGTAAATATTGCATCACTTGATCTGTCAGTCGACGATGCCTTGTAGTATGAAGATCTTGGTGCTGGTAGCTGAAAATCGGTGACTCCAAAATTTTATTTGGAAATTTACAGGTAAATAATCTGCACTTTCATAAAGTCTAAGTAATCTCAAGACATGCTGAAATAAAACATGTTATGTTGTAATTATTATTAGGTTTTATTATGTAAACTAGATTCCACCTAACGAATTTCAATTCTCTCTCTCTCTCAATGTAGGACGCAGTGTTAATTAGTTCGTCCTAACTGCTAAGAATGAAGGATCTAAATTGGTGATGTTGCAGTGAATTCCTTCTCTAAATGCATACGAGATATGTGAGAAATTTTATTAATTGCATGTTGATATGATATATATTTCTTCACAGAATAACCCATGCTACAGTACACTTGTCCTCATGGTGGTGAATAATCCAAGCATAAAACCAATGCCATCGCAGTGTGGATGATCTGCTATTTGAGAGTTGAGATCCTCAGCCGGAGACTGTCACAGTGTGGATAATCTGCTATTTGAGAGTTGAGATTCTCAGCCGGAGACTGTCCCAAGAATTTTGAAACATTATGTCAAATCGACAGAACTTGAGAGCTGTACTCTTCCAGACTCATTTCTTTATAGTGTAAATTTCCATTCAACTTCACAATAAGCGACTCCTAGACTGCATTGCAACGTCACAGAGGAGCAACCTGTCAAATAAAAGGATGATGAAATCAGATTTTAATATATGCTTTTGATATGGTGTCTGCGAGCCACATGTATCATTGACATACTTTAGTTTAACTGATCTCAACATGCTCAAAAAAGACCAAATTGGAATGGTGTCCTGACAATGTAATGAATTTCATTATAATGAGGGTTCACTGTATATTCATACGATTGCACATTATGTCTGTCAAATCTGTGATTCACTGCTTAAGGGTGAAATGCAAAGGTCATATTTTGTCTTTTATGTTCTTCATGGGTTAATGTTGGAACTATCAGCTAATTTACTTCTTTTGGTTTTATTAGAAGTATTTTGTCTACTAGCTAGTAGCTTTAGAAAAGTTGGTATCTCAAGCCTGGTCGATTTCAAATGAAATCTGCATCACTTATCTGGCCTTGTTACCCCTCGGGGAAAATGTGCCCGAATGGTATTGTCATCGTTGCTTCATCTGTCTGTCTGTCTGTGGACACGGTTTCTCAAGAAGGATTATAGCCAGCATCTCTCACAATTCGGAAAACATCACATGGCATCAAAATAACTCCCATTTAGCACCATGTTAAAAATTGCTGAAGTGAATGGATTACCTCGGCAATTGCTGAATGCTGTGGCCAATTGTGAGGGTTGAGCCAGGCATTGAAATTCATACCACTTATGCATCTGGTGAAAGGTGAGAAGCTTATTGAAATGACTGACCGTGGCCTATTTTATCAAGGTCAAATTCTATTATTTGCTATACATTATTTAAAGATTAAAGCTAAGGTCTCCAAATTCATATTAAATATGCAATTGGTGATTGCCTAGAAGCCTATTCCAGTGGACTGACCTTGATCTATTTTTTCAAGGTCATATACTGTTATGAAATGTTTTGAATTATGATATAACATGAAGAAATGTAGCTACTAGGCTTTCCAAATTAATACTATGTATACATCTGGCGATGGCCCAGAGGTGTGCTGAAGATGACTGACCTTGACCTATTTTCTACAGATCAGATTCTATTTAGTACAATATTTCATGAAGGAGTATATCTACCTTGTCCAAATTTATACCATGTATGCCTGAACCTGAAGTCTATTGAATATCACTGACCTTGACCTATTTTCTAAGTTAAAAGGTCAAATTCTATATGTTCAGGTGTATAAGATCTTGTTCCATATGCAATTAAGTTAGATAATTGTTGAAGATGATTGACTTTGATCAGTATTTCCAAGATCAAACTACTTGATTTGATTATGTCTACCAGAACCTCACCGCAAAATTTTCCCATCAATTAAGGCCTTGGCAAAAGCCGACCTGGCTCAACTTCTATGTATTTCTAAAATGATAGAACTACACTCAACACTACTAGATCACCTTTTTGTCAACCTACAATACATGGTGTTGTCAAAGTTCTAAAAGTACATCGTATTCAATGCACGACTGTAGACAATAACTGAGAGCCGACATGGCCGAGGGGTATTGGAGGCCATTTTATGCCACAGCTCGGTCAATACTTGAATGGGTGACCGGGTGCTGTACTGGCTGGGCTGATCAGTGTCCAGGGTAATAAGAACTGTGAGCACTCTCATGTTCTGGCACATGTATGCACCGTCGTGATATGACTGAAACAAGGTTGAAAACGACGTTAAACCCTACTACTCACTCATCCTTTTATGTCACAGGTCGGATGTCCATGCTTGTAATGTTCCGTCTTCAGGTGGCTGGAAGTAAGGAAAGGAAAGATTACGTAGTGATGATTGTGTGCAAATTGGAAGTCAGCTGGGCTTGGGGAACCAACATTTCAAACGATTCTAGCAGACAAACTACTTCAAATTAAATCAAGTACCAGTAGCAGATATACCGATATTTTTATCATTATTCAACTTATACATGTTATATAAAATACTAAAAGAAGAATCTAAAAACCTTTGCATTTCAACTTTAAAAGATGCAGCAATAATTGAGATTGGCTTTGTTTAAGTTAACAAATACTAAATATAGAGTATTCACTTTGAAAGACCCAATACTTGATATCTGGTCCTACAACAACGGTAAATGTGAGTGGAACTGCTGATATAATTGGCCATGATATAAAGTTATTTCTCACATCACAACGGTCAAAAGCAATGTGATACACCCATGTGATACAAAACCTGTATCATACCCTTACAGTTTGCTAACTATATTTTTGATTATTTTTCAACATTATTTTGATGTGAGAAATAAATTATAACATTCTTGGTCATGTATCTGATTTTTATCACACTCGTTTGATAAAACCCATATGAAACTCGCTAAAGCTCGTTTCATATGGGTTTTATCAAACTCGTGATAAAAATCAGATAAATGACAACTCGTAGTGATAATCTATGTACCGTGGATTCGCGAGTTCAATGTTTAAATTCACACACCCTGCATCTGACCATAGTTCAGCCGATGTGCACATTGTCTTGAGATGGGTAAGCCAATGTTGAAAATTCTGATTTATTTCAAATTCGCTATGGTTATGATTGACAGGTGTGCCTGAAAATTACATGCGCCTACTCCATCGATAGACAGTATATTTCACATTTGAAACCTAAAGCAGCTATTTTGCACTAATATACAGTACTACTTCATTGGCCCTGGTATTGAGGAACCACGACATACGATACCTTGCAAGTATCCTGAGTATAGCTAATACAGCAAAATGCTGTGGTATTTTATGCCAATCATCCCTTGAATTCTTTCATAGATAATATTGTATTAGTTGGATAGACGATGGTGGTGTGTAAACAGAAAGTGACAAACACTTCCTGGTCCACTGGTGAAAAATCTACATGAATATGGATTTTTGAGTTTCTATTTTATTCCATTTTAGTGTACCATAACTAAAATATTCCATTTTTGGTACAAACAACAAACAACCTCGCAGCACAAAATTTTCTATGTATTTCTGTATCAATCACTTTGAATAAGTTTCTTTCAATTTCAATCACGAAACAATGTTTTTTTTAGTTTTCTTTTGAACAGTCTACTTAAAAAAAAAAAAAATTCTTTCATGAAAGTTTAATGTAATAATGATTAATCATTTTGTCAAATGTCATTCTTTGTTCTTCAATAGAATTTCTCTTATTTCCACTATCAATGTTGAACATTTGTGGGAAATGAATGAACATACACTGGTACAATTGCTGTTTCGGACCATTTTGCATGGCAGGACGGTAAATTTAACCCATGAGCATATTAGTCCATTATCTTTGATGTTCAGTTAGACAGTGAAATAATATCGGTTGGTAAGCTTACACTATCGTCTAGCGTAATCAACCTTTCAGAATAATTGCAGTATATCTGACAGTATTTGGTCTTCAACCCATCAGATTGTTATTTCTCACGGAGGAGACCGTCACTGTATTGTTTGGGAAGTGTCTTTATAACTCGTTATGATTTACATTTCCAAATAAAGTTGTTGCGATGGACATCTCAGGTATTTTAATAGTGTTTTGACTTATAAGACTATGCTGTTTGTGGAAATATAGTGAATTCAGAGACCATTCAAAATTACGTAACCCTGCCTGAATCGACTGCTTGTGTCAATGGGCGCAGTCGCTATATATAATTCAAGGAGGTACTCTCTAAAAACAATCGCTGTAAACAAAATTGCACATCCACAATAATTGTGTTCCAGTGCCGTGGTACACAAATTTTGAAGAAAACCTACACATCTTGTGTACCAGTACACACTTTTTTGTGGATGTGCAATTGTTTTTACAGAGTATCATACATGATGGTGTAACCCTCCATTATTGTAAATGTTTGTGGAGTGGAAGGGGAGAGGGGCGCATTGTCTGGATACCTGACTACTAAGGTTTTTGCGGGTTCCTTAAAGTATACTTTCCTGAAAACACTGCATGGTACATGTAGTTTGATGAAGTAGCCACTTATTCTCATCTTAGTGGGAAAGGGGGGGGGGGGGGTTATCTGTGGCGGTGTTACATAATTGTGAATGGTTTATAATTCTGCTCGCTTTCTTCCATCATATGTCTGGGCTTGCTCGTCCATAGCCTTCAGTTCGTCTGTACCGCCGATTTTGTCTACGTTGGAAATTGAATCTGTTCTGAGTTGACCTTCCGTGAAAAAGGATCGCAATAGACACCAGAAATTACCTTTAGGTTGAAGATGCTGATCTTGAAGACACTGCTCTCGATTAAAACAACCAGGAAACTTCTTTGATGATGCCCAGGCCTCCATGCGGACTTCTAAGCATTTGTTTTCTGCCAACAGCGACAACAGCAGCTCCGCAATGTTGTTGTTGTTGTTGGTACAGGAAGCAATTTGCTCACGCATGCGTGTTGAAAATACGCTTTGCATGCTGGGATATGAATTACGTCATAAATACCAAACTGCGGCTTTCGGAGTGAAAACATATATTGGTCCAAATGTTTGCCACGCCATGATGGACCGAATGAAATTGGTACATCGTTTGTCCACACCCACACGCTCCTACATTGGCGGTGAAAAAACCGTTTGTCAATATATGATGTACCATATGTTTACCAATGTCGGACCATGATGGTTACAGCTTGGGGAAAACGCGTGTGTACCAATATACGAGTTGTCACAGCATTCCCATCATAGCTCTCTAGATTTGTATCTAGTAGCGCTTATGCCGGTGCTATAGGGGCCGTGTGCCAATAAAAGCGTACCTGAGATACAAGACATATCACGAATCGTTAGATTATTCGTATGGGCTTTAGAATAGTTTAACCAGAAGACTATAGTGTGAAGTCATGTGACTCTGTCAGTATGTCGGCACCTCTTCCGACTTCCCTTATATGCGTTGTAATTAGCTGCATAATCTTCATTTTCAGTTCCAGGAGTGTATTTCTCTCAGTGCCTTGGGCTGTCTCTTCTGTCACATAGTTCATCACTTCCATCAGATGACTTGATTGGGCTATTACATCATTGCTCTTGGATATTGGCATCTAATATCGCTCAAGCCGATGCTAGTGACACTGTGGGCACGTGATATAAGATGTCCACATGAACAGCTACAATAAAAGCGTGACTGAAATACATATCATCACAGAGGTCAGTTTTGGTTCTTGTGATGTTTTAGATATGTGACCAGAATATTGGCCTGTGGATTCTTGTCAGTAGTCCGGCATCTTTTTCCACCACCCTTTATATGTTGCAGTTTCTCGGATATAATATTCAATGATGGTTCACTTACAGGCAGCTGAAGCCAAGATAGAACCTCAAAGGTAACAAGAGCCTAACTGGCAATATGGACTACGTCATTAAAACGGAATTCATGAGTCTTGCGCTTTACAGTGACTTGCTGCTGTAATGTAGTGATTACAGGGCCGTACAGGTTTGTGGAGGCGCGTAAGTTTTAGGAATTAGACACAGTTCATCTCTCGAATGAGTTGTGTTTGATTGAGACACTACGACATTACAATGGCGACGACAACTGGATGAAAAACAGAACTATTGTACTAAAATTTGTAGCTTGAGCTGTGCCTTCAAAAGCACGTAAAAATGCAATATGGCGTCAATTTGACCACCTTTTCCACATTTCCGATTTCGAGCGATCTGACCCCTATTTCAACGCATTGGACTAATTGGGTAGCGCGTTAGAAAATTATAGCTGCCGATCAGTGATTTTTCTTTTATCTTTGACATCAATTCTTGTATCTGACACATCGCTTCACGCTAATGCATTGACTCACAAAATGTGATTTTTAATGTTTTCTTTATTATTATTATTATTCTCGCATTGACCTTGACCTTTCGACGTTTATAGTATTCCTGTTTGCCTTTAGCATGAGCTATTCCTGAAATTTGATCACAATTCACATTTTTGAACTGGGGACAGGAGTAATAGCACAGATCGGTTTATAATAATTATCTGGTGGAGGGGTGGAGACCATCGTTATTTGACCATTGATAATTTCACTGATGTATCCACTATAACACAAGAAATGAATTTTGATGATTTAGGTCACAATAACCTAGAAATGTGACCTATTGACCTAAATGTTGGTATGAATCTGTGTAACCTGATAGTTATCCTGCTGAAATTGGAGAGAAATCGATCAATTTGATGAAAAGTTAAGCAACTAAATAACGAAAGTCGCGAGGAGGAGGAGGAGAAGATGAAAGAGAACTTGTATTCCACAGGACTTCACAAGCTATAGGTGACGTACTTCAAAAGCTATGAGCCGAATACTATAGATCGTACGTACTGGTGTTGGTATTTTTACGTACAACATAGCTGAAGATAGCCCCATATGCCTTGTAGTTCTTTGGTCGTGGCATGTTTCTATTTTAGTACATTCTGATTCTTGATCAAAAATGATCCTCGACATGCAAAATATAGCAACCTCGTCCTGAACAAATACATCGTATGTGATTCCTATAGAAAAAAAACATCTAATAAGAATTTCATAGACATTCTATAGCATTTGTTTATATGGTCCCACGGGATACATGATTTTTTTTGTGTGATTCTAGGTAAATTCTTCTCTTTATATGGTCCTGGAATTTGCCTGTAGGATCCAAAGGGATTACTGGGTGATCCTGTAGGATTTATGTGAAGAATGTTCTAAATTTTCTATGTGATTCTATACGATTTCCCGGAGCAGGATGTCTGAATGTCTCTGCGTGATTTTATAAGAGTAAGGCGCTCAAATGCCAGCTCTATATTTCGGCGATCTAAACCACTCGGCCAACGGGCCTCTCACGGAAATAGGAGGTAGCAGACCTGTAATGTTGAAAGCGAACATACAATACAAGCGTCTAGTCCGTCATTCATAATTCAGCCATCGTCCATTAAAGAATATCCGCGTCCATAATCCGAAGACCTATTCCATATCCATATAACAGTATTAGCACCAAATTCAAAAAAGTACAATCATAGTATACATAAACATAGGCTAGTTTCCTGCAAGAGAGAAGCGGTCAACAGTTTTCAACGATGCCGACAAAACATCATGATGTTCCAAAAATATAAAATCCGTATCGCTGATCAGTATTCTTAATCCATAATAATCGTTCTAAAGTCGTTATCTAGAGAATGGTGTATCTCAGTCACGCTTTGATTGTGTTTGTTCATATGAGCACCATGAGGATCTTGAAGTACATGGGTTCATACGGCCCCTAGCCGATGACCGTAGCTGAATACATTTTTTGTTATTTAGAAAGAGATCGTTTAACGGTATTTTTCTTATTTGGGATTACACTTTTTTAGTATAGCACAGATGCTAGTGCTGGAAATTGGTCCATTTCCATGCGGGATTCGAACCAGCGACCACCATAGCAAGGCTGAACCGCTAGCACTATATGTCGGTGATGTATAGGGCTGGTGGTTGGGTCGATTGGGTCGATCAGAAAAACACACAATGGCCAGATGGAAAACACAATTGCCTGATTGGAATCGAATCCACGTCGCAGAAGACACCAGCCGCCTGGTCAGAATGACTAACCCTGATTGCCTCTCACAAACAAGAGTTTCATTGACTGTGTTGTATAGAACGTCAACATGTTGCATCTTAGGTGGTTTTCCCAGTCCGCCATTGTCAACTGTTCTTATTTTCCATATCGTGTCCATTTCAAAATTGTGATCCATCCTGCCTGATTTCCAACGTTTCTGCTCCCATGTTCAGGGACACTTGATCATTTCTCGTCTCATATCTTTTTCACCCCACTATAATCAGCCCCCTACAATGTGACACCCTACTGTCAAAGGACACCATCTCTCAATCACCCCTACAGTGCCTCCCCCAACACTCATCATTTCCATGAGCACTTGAGATAGATGAGTGAACGAAGGTGTATGGAAAATAAGATATCGCAGCCAAAATAAAAATTCCATAACCCTACCTGGCCTACCAAACTTTCTGCGCTCCGGAACGACAAAAAATGGAGAGCTGAAGCTCCGTGACTTTATAGTTTATCATATTGGGGTCATTTTGAGCCTATTTGCATAACCCCCCGAGCAGAGGATCATGGGCACATTCAAGATGGCGGCCACGTGAGGTACCAGAAAAGTAATGTTTTTGTCATTTTTCTCCAAAATTTCTGCTTTTCCGCGATGAAAAGTGGGCAAAAACTATTTTATTTCACATCACATTAATATTTACTAATTTATCATGCAGTTTTTGCTGAGAAATTGCATAAATCGAAAATTCGAAAATCTGGCCGAAAAATCGACCAAAAATGCCGTTTTTAAAAATGACGTCACTGTGAAGTCATCGAAGCGGCCGTCTTGGATTTTTTACATTTTCTGGTAGAGCTTGACTCAAGGGTATAGTGTGGTAAGTTTCAGCCCCCTAGCTCAAGGGGTAACATACCGTGCACCGGTTTTCAGGGTCATTATTCCATCCGCCTGCGAGTCTCCTTTTCTCGACGTATTGGATGAAGAAAGTCAACCAGAGATCTGATTTCCAGCTAGAGGAAAAGTCACAGAAACCTGACGCTCCTGACCAATATCAGCACTTCTGTCCTGCCAGCGGAACTACGGGAACAAAATTGGTATTTAAAGCCAAAAATAACCGAACAAATTGTGCTATATTATCGTGAAATCATTCTCAATATTAACAAACCTCAATGACTGGAAAAGTTGGATCAACTTCATGTTGAACAGGACCGTCATATTTCAAAAAAACATGATGTATATACGTCATATGTACTTGGAATCGATTTTGTCCAAGTGGCTCAGACCTGGTGACCTGGAATATCGGTCATGTTCAGCTTCCCCCAAAATTCGTCAAGAATTAACACGGCCATGAAAATATAGTGCATGTGATAAGAATTGGTGGAACAAAGAGCCTTTAAAATTCGCTGATTCCACAATTCGATTGCACCACAGGATGCCAGCTAGCAAATCTTATGTTTTCGACGTATTTTTCAAGGAAATCAACCAGAGAATATAGTGTAATATACGTAACTATATTATTGAGCTATTCTTTGGCTTTCCTGCACGAGGACACTTACTATACCATGCTGTTGTTGTTGTTACATGACAACACGTTTTGTCCGGAACTTGAACTCTTGTGAAGAACTGACATTCCTGAATGAGACTACAATGAACTGTTACCTGCTGTAGCTTTATCCTCTATGGACAATGTTGATGACCTTTCGTAACTTCATTTTATCGGTACACGACGTGTTTTAATTCAGGCCTCTCCTCCGCCATGCGGCCATGTTGTTTTTGTCCGTCTACATGACGTGACCTACTATGATGAATCCAGAACTATTATTACTTAATTCTTTAGGAGTTAGCACATGAACTGTACATATTTGACTAAATCTGGTTATGTTGGATTTACTGATATTTCTGGTCTCTGTTAACGTAAAATACGCATTCGTGCAGCTAAAGATGGGCGCACTATTTTGTTGATATTTCCATACGCACGAAGCGAAATATACTGGAAAACTGTTCCATGACATTTTTATTAAGAGCGTATCGTTAAACTAACTGAGGTAAGTAGAATTTATTGTGACATATTATTCTATGATTAAAACGCTCCCCAGTTTACCACAAGAGACACTAGCTATGTAAATATTTTGTAGGAATTTGTTGAGAACATGGCAAGCTCGATTTTTTCTCGCCAACATACGTAGCCACTGGGTTGCACAAGTCTAAAGTGTTGGAGCGGTTTATACTGTGTTCTTTGCCATACAAAATAATGGTATCTGTTAAAAGTTAAAGAAAAACGCTCCTTATATTTGCTGTAAGCTCTACACAAATCTTGCTGGATAATTATATACTTACAATTGAAATGTTAAATAGTTCCGTTCTCGTTTTGCTCTGACGAAGGTATTGTATTTTGATTGGCTAACATAGGCACGTGATCAGAGTCTATAAAAGCAGCTGCGAAGGGGGACTGGATCAGATAGCTAACTGGGTTTTGTCAGGTACGAATGGGCTATTACATGCAGTCCGGGATTTACCCTAATTTGGATATATACTAATAAAGTACACTACAGAGATTCATATACCAGTATCCATTGGGGATATAGGAAAGTGCATACCCGCCTATTATAATGCATGCAGCTATATTTACTCAACCTGCAGAATAGCTATCTCCCACCCCACTCACAGCTGTGCCTATACTGTATCATCATAAGGGTAGCCTACTTCCAGTAAGGAGTCACTGTCCATATACATGCAGTATTGGATTATATGGGAATTACTGTGTTATCATATTGGATCATATACAGCCTATACATTACGAATAAATGAAACTTGTTCTCCTTTGAATTTACTTATGACTTGCATTGTGTTTTTGATGCTAATAATCCGACGGTGGTATGGAATGAAGGAAAAGACACATATACAGGAGTAACAGTTTTATTTCCGTTTGGTATTAGCAGTACATTTGAGGTACCAATACCTAGTGCTTGCTTGGCTCTACAGATCCCAGTTCAGAGGGGAAAAAGTGATATCGAAAGAGTTTGGTTTGAACTTGGACAGGCCATAGAAATACCCCGGGTTATTTTACAGAGAGCACGCATTAGAATTACAATAGCAATGACTTTGACTTCCAGTTCGAGGAAAAGCCACAGAAATCTGGTGTTCGTGACCAATATCAGCTTCCCTGTCCTGTCACAGGAAGTGCGGGAATAAGATTGGTATTATAAAGTCATAATAGAAAAACGATTTTTTTTTCTTTAGATCCTTCTTACTCTTAAGATTACGGTATCCTCAGCGATAAGATTTTCGGTACCTTATCAGTTTTTTTCTCATTTACATTGCAAATGATGAACTCACCAAAACGATTTATATATTTTTTGAAAGCTATTCATTGGTGGTATCAGAATTCAGTGACTGTTGTATACTTCTGATTACATCCGAACTATACATTCAAGCAGTTTTGAGGGACAGTGTTCAATAATGACGTAACTGACACACACCACATTTCCGAATTCCAGGCTTCGGTACGTCAAGATCCAAATCTCATGGAAAAAGGATGATACAAATAAATTGGACTGATGTTGAATCGGTTTGTTTGGTACAACGTCAAACTTGAAAGAATCTCGGGTATATATACTGAGCTGACCTTCCAAGACCATCGTGTCATTAGCTGGTCATGTATGGTATATCTACGACCATGTCTGCATACATGCGATCGATTCTTTTTGAATTCCAACTTTTCCGTCGTCCGTCTTCTGACCATTATTTATATTGCCTCTTTCAGTCTACCAGTCTCGCGTTCGTGTCGTATATTTGGCGGACGAAATCAGGCAGAGAACTAGCGTCTAGTTTGATTCACTTCTTAGGAAAAAATCGAAGACCAATATCAGCTACTCTGTCCCGTGACCGGACCATCATGAACAAAATACATACTCGAGTAAAACATATTGAGTGGCCAGATATTACAGAGTGACACACTTCACATATAACATCAGCCGCCCGGCCTAGCAGGACTAACGCTCTCATTCACTGCGCAACAGTGATCAACCAGATCAGCGTAACGTCTAGATGACGACTTTACAACAAATATTATGGATTAAGAATACTGGTCAGCGATACAGATTTGAATTTTTTTTCATCATGATGTCTTGACGGAATTGTTGAAAACTGTTGACCGCTTCTCTCTTGCAGGAAACTAACCTATGTTTATGTATACTATGAGTGTCTTTTTGAATTTGGTGCTTATATTGTTATATGGAATATGGAATAGGTTTTTGGAGTATGGACGCGGATATTCTTTAATGGACGACGGTTGAATTATGAATGACGGACCAGACGCTTGTAATTGCTCGCTATACTGAGTTTCAATGACGGTGTTATATTGAATGTCAACCGGCGAAGTTGATAGGACTTACCGGTATTACATCATTACATTCTCACGTGACCGGAACAGCAGGAAAAAAAATTATATATTCGAGTAAAACTTATTACAGAGTGGCCAGATATTACAGAGTGACACACTTCGCATATAACATCAGCCTCCCGACCTAGCAGGACGGACGCTCTTATCCACTGCGCAACAGTGATTTGCTCGCTTTTATGAGTTTCAATGACGGTGTTATATTGAATGTCACCCGACGAGGTTGATAGGGCCCACCGGTAATACATTAGTTCATATATTAGTTCATATCGTCAAGTAGAGTCATATTATTTGAGGCAATTACATCACTTTATCCAGCATTCGCGAACTGGACACATATATAATGAAAAGTTTGTTTTTATAATGTCTTGCCAGGACACCAGACTGACTGGGCAAATCTGCTCTACCATCTATGTGGTTTAATGAACAAAGCAAAACTTAAGGTCCAGTGTTTTGCGTACGTACGGTAGTTATATTACTATATGTATATATACTTCTAGTCATATTATGAGTATTATGATCATATTGTTATATTGCTGTTCAACTGTTAAATGTGGTCATCTTCATTTCATGTTTTGTACTCTGCTGCATTGCTGGTGTCTGTACAATAAAATTTGAATCTTGAATCTTGAATATACATTCTTACATATAGACCCACCCCTGGGGTTACCGGGTGTACAAAGTTATAGGACCCAAACGTCGTGATATGACTGAAATATAGTTGAAAGCGACGTTAAGGTGGCTCCCCAATCATTAGATCGTTTCACTTCTTTTTAATATATTTCCAGTACTGTTACCATGAATGTTTACGTAAATTGCTATTTGAATGCGTAAAATCCATGTTATCTTTTTTCATACTCGGTATATATATTCAATATGGATTTAAAAAATTCGAGTAAGAATTATTTGAATATTCACGCACCATTTTTTCTAATTTATAACACTGGAAGACATGAATTTCATAATCTTGAAACCAGAGCTATCCGGTCCTAGCTGTCCTCCCTCGTCGGAGCGGCCAATTTTCCAAAGGTGGCGAGGTTGATGAATTTCACATGTTGTTCCCAGAAGAGCTGGAGCGGCGTCACACAAGGTGTCACTATGAATGTTACGTTGCTTTGTGACGTTACGAAACCATGACGTTCAGAACGCAGTGACGAAGCACTGAAGTGATTCTTGGAACTTGTCATTTGTCAATGGTCATTTTGGATATAGAGTGCCACCTTAAATCATATTCACTCACTTACATAGAGCCAACCCTACCCATAATCTTGAGGCCGTGATGATTTTCCTCATAACCAAGATATTCTTCACTATTTTATGTGAGTCTTCATCTCTTATCTACGCTGCTAAAACTTGTGTCCGGTTGAAATACTGCCAATTCTTTCGTTGATATAGAATTGCTCAATTATTGCTTACAGAAAACTTATTTTTGTAAACTACGGACGAAAATGCCATTCAGCGGATATTTGGAGATGACCTCTTACTGAGTTAACACATTCGAGACTTCCTATATATCGATATTGCATGATTACCAATTTAGTCCTGAAAGATGTAGTATCTCATTTGAACAGACAGAAGAACAATTTACGCAGTTGAGGTAGTCTATGTACCCCTACCACGTTCTCATATTACGACAAATGATGGGCTACCTCGGGTTTGTGTGTTCGTTCATACCTTACTACCAACTCGACCAGCTGGACATACACCCTGGTGTTGACCATCAAGGTCCAGGGAACAATGCTGGTCAGGTCTACATTTTCCAAACTAAGCAGTAAACGGAATCATTTTCTAGTCCCCATTTTCAATGGGCTAATGAACTGGTCACCATTGCCGTAAAACGGAACTGGACTCTAACTTCGAGTTTCAATATCCGGGTACCCTGGGATGGAAGCCAGAAAATTTCTAGGTCGGGAAGTCCTGAAACTTTGTTTGGATAGTTAGAGTGATTTAAAACACAAAAAATAAATAAAAACAAGACACATAGTTACACACGGTTGAAACTAGGGTTTACTATCGTGCGTGCATTCCCAACAGTTAAGTGGTCACACGTAGCCATTCTAACCAAAATGATATCTCATACATGACATGGCAGATGTCTCTAAGTGAGGTAGCCTATTTCCTTTTTTCTGAAGTGACAATTCAGCTACCATATGGACCACCAGAATGAAATTTGTTACCAAACTTTCTCCAAAATATCATACTTTCCAGCGTTTGAAGTATCTATGAAGAAGTGGTGAAACGATCAACGTCTGTCCAATACTAGAGATCAGCTCAGGCATACCTTCTGGATTTCTCAGTTCTGGACATTTTTTCCACATGACCACATTTCAATCTCGACAAACCCTCGACGATCGTCCAGTAGCGGCTGTCGAAGCGGTCGATCAGGTAATATACCCTCGACTGTCGGTCGGCTGACGAGGACCTTCGTTTCTGCTTGGATATCTCTCCGAAGTATGATGCGAGAAGGCCAATTATGAACATGAAATATTTTCCTTTCCCTAATGCCCGCTTGTAATACTGTCTTGATCAATTAGACCGGAGAAGGCGACGTTTGATAGGGAGCTGCCGAACTTCGGTCCGCTTGTCATTTGTTATCAGTCGAAGCGCCATCTCACCGTAACGGCCGATTCTATCATGACTGGTTGCTATCTGATAACTCCTTCACGTGCTTGACTTTTATGTTTCCACTGTTAGAGAGGAATCAGAATGATTTCTGTCCTTCGTAATCCTGAATTGCCTTCTAGGGTGGGCTTTACTTGTAGACGACATGTACTCGATACAATAAAATCACTCGAGATGGCTGTTAACCTTTAGACCGGTAAGCGCCTCTTTCACCCATTCCGTCATATTATACTCGCCCCATCCTGTTAAACGTACATCCTTAACGTAGTAACCATTGGTTCATGATGGTATCGCCACCATAAAGTAAGGAACGGAACTACTCTAAAATTCTTCACTAATTTCTCCTTTGCCTATACGACAAAAATAAGAAGTTCAATTGTCATCTATCACATTTCGCATAGCACTATACCAGAAGGGTCCGAAAATGGCAAGTACAGATCCCATCCATAGGCGCCAATCTCGAAACCTGTCCTCCCTACTAGGCTCTGGGACGGCGCTCAGCAGTACGATCGGTCATTGGATAGCACACAAAACCCTAGAATTTAGAACATACCGAGAGCGTATCTGTGGAGATTAAGCCAACGTCCCGACGTCATGGATGTTACGAGCGCGTCTGATTCTCTCTGAAAGATGACGTACCCTACCAGAACTCTTTATGCATTCTTGCGAAACATTTTCTATTCTGGCGTCATGACGTTATGACAGTGGCCATTAAGATGACTCATGACTGACGTTTTATAAGGAATAGGATATGTTCCAATGGAACCGGAAGGGGCCACGTGAAAGAATTTGTCTATGTATTATGGGACCCACTTTCAGCGACCGTCGTAGACTGGATACCGGTCTCTATTAATAACGTTGGGATACATAGAGACTGGCCCCGGGTCCTGTGACCTTCGCCTTGGCGGCGACGTCATATCCCATAATGCCTCTCGTGACGTCGATCCGTAAATGTTATAACACACGTGCGAGCCTTACGAGAAAAACATAATGAATTCCACTGTATTCGGAAAGAATATTCGGGAATGAAAAGGCACGAGATATATTGTCTGCTGTAGAATTTAAGGGCTATCTCCATTTAAAAAACTAAAAGATGTACTATTAGTATAATGTATTATTCTAGTGATATTGCCCTTAATTAAACAAACTCACACCAAAGCATATTTAGAGGTTTGGATGAAGACGGCCACGGCTTTATTGGCTAACTTACATGGTATAGTGTACCAAATCCCAGCGGGCTGATATATACTTTTAGTGCTGACCGTCTGCTATGTAATGACACATCAGCAACCCCCCAGTATGATACATATTTTGTCTCATTAGATACCGTAGCACCCACGCTCCTAAACCCTAGGAGGGGTGACAACATAGAGTGATCAGCACACACTTACCGCTACCCACACCCACACTGGGTAGACAACACGTCCCTCGGGAAACACATCGAATGGACAGCCACATAACCGGATGCCCCGCGGGAATTCGTCAAGGTGGCACCCACCCACTCGGGAAACACATCGAGTGAAGATCACACATCACGTAGACTGCACGTCCCTCGGGAAACACATCGATTGGACAGCCACATAACCGGGTGCCCCGCGGGAATTCGTCGAGGTGGCACCCACCGAATGAGTTCTATCTCATATACAAACTTTCCTAACTGAAACCCCTATCTGCCCGCCAGAATTCGGCCGCGTACAGTAAAATGTACATGACAAAACCGATGACAAAGCCGTGACATTGGTGCACACATAACTGTTCAATGTTACAAATGTATTCTTTGAACCATGTCAATCGCGAAAGCGTACAATAAATTTGGCAACTGCAAACTGTTTCGACGAAATCTTTAACTCAGGAGATTCCTTCCTAGTTCCAGCACTTGCTCTTCGTACCTACAAAATATAAGAGAAGAGAAAAACAGCAGCATCTATTCTCTTGAGCCAGGGCATACCCCGAGTCTACAAATATGATAGATACATAAACCAGAATATTTCATCACAGCTATTGTTCTGCCCAATATAAGATACCCACGACAGCTGGGCCCACATTATGCGTGCATTTAACTGCAATAGACAATACTAATTAATTTTCTAAATCAAGGGTGGGCGGGAGGGAAATGTGAAGACGAAATTAATCGTGTGTGTGTTCCACAAAACCCCGACGCGAGAGGCCGATGAATTCAAGGACCCCCCAACAGGAACAATTGCCTATGCAATTCAATCATGTGGCGACAACATGACAACTGCGCAGTCTATCACACCAAGGGAGGCTACTCTTACCAGTAAATCTCACAACTCCAACTGGGCAGGCAATACAGAATAAAGTGGTTTATCTTTAAAGGATAAACAGTATTATTCTAGTGATATTGCCCTTAATTAAACAAACTCACACCAAAGCATATTTAGAGGTTTGGATGAAGACGGCCACGGCTTTATTGGCTAACTTACATGGTATAGTGTACCAAATCCCAGCGGGCTGATATATACTTTTAGTGCTGACCGTCTGCTATGTAATGACACATCAGCAACCCCCCAGTATGATACATATTTTGTCTCATTAGATACCGTAGCACCCACGCTCCTAAACCCTAGGAGGGGTGACAACATAGAGTGATCAGCACACACTTACCGCTACCCACACCCACACTGGGTAGACAACACGTCCCTCGGGAAACACATCGAATGGACAGCCACATAACCGGATGCCCCGCGGGAATTCGTCAAGGTGGCACCCACCCACTCGGGAAACACATCGAGTGAAGATCACACATCACGTAGACTGCACGTCCCTCGGGAAACACATCGATTGGACAGCCACATAACCGGGTGCCCCGCGGGAATTCGTCGAGGTGGCACCCACCGAATGAGTTCTATCTCATATACAAACTTTCCTAACTGAAACCCCTATCTACCCGCCAGAATTCGGCCACTAGAATGTGTCTAAACACATTCACCCACCAAGAATTCTACCTGCCTATTAATTTATTTAGTTTACAAATACTTGAAATCATTCGCTCTGAGAATGGCAAATACTAAGGAATTGCGCATCCTACTTAAACCTAAAAGGTGAATTTTTGTTCCAAATGCCGTGACCACTATATATGGCTAACACGTTTTCATGTTGATATGAATGCACACTTGAACAGACTGCGAAGCACGATTCTTACTGAAACTGCCACTGGCAATGCCAAAATGTAGCTATGTCATGCTTACTTACGGGTGCTCTTATTGGTTGGCAATTGGCGTGAAACCCGACCACTTTCAAGTGTTCGATAACAGGCCCATTTCAGCGTGGGGCCCAAGCCCAGAGCTATATCCTGTGACACGTCCAACCAAACAATAACACTTGAAATACAGCGAATAGATGCATTGTATCCCACTGGCACAAAATCACCCACATTGACGAGATCATGTCCACAAATGGACTACACTTTTTTCTGTTCAAACACCACCGGCAATTCAATTCTGTCCTAACACCACCGGCAATTCAATTCTGTCCTATATATACTCCTGGACCGTGTGTTTTACTGTGGGGAATTGGTCTACTGAATACAAGATTGGCTAATTCTGGAACAATGCATGATATGGTGCACTTTCTGAGTGCTCTCACTGGTTGATGAATGGCATGAAACCCAACCATACTAAAGTGTTTGGTAAATGGTCAGAGGCCCAATCAGACAAAAGACATCATGTCATTAGAGATTGGAGAAAAATCAACTGGCATACTGGCCACCATTACCTATGTGTACTACATGTGTAGCTGCAGAAATGTTGCTCTCAAATGTCAAAGCCAGTAGGTCAAACTATTCCAGATATATTTGGAATAGTTCCTCATATCTCTAGTTTAACTGACTACACAGAGAGAGAGAGAGAGAGAGAAATAAGGTTTAATGTCGCGTTCAGCAATATTTCAGCTTTATAGCGACGATCAAACAAAATTCTAAGTACTCCAGTCACTAACTTAATAATCCAACGCTTTAAAACATACACACATTAAAACTTATGTAACAGCCCGATTTCTCTCAAATAATCCAAGATGCAATCCTCCCTCACCCGACTAAAAAGATCTTCCAAAGTAGTCGCTCGAAAAACATCTCTTACAATCTTAGAATCTATGCATTCGATAAGAATAGGTTTCACCGTGAGATCATCATGGCATGGAACACACCTTGGGACTGGCTCTGTTCGTCAGTTAACTGACTACATACTGAAATGTTCAATAAATAATATTTGAAGTCCCTGATTTCCGAGAATATTTTTTTTTTTGGGGGGGAGGGGGAAAAGACTATAGTTGACCTCTGGATTATATGTACCTCCTTAACGCATGTTATCGGTTATTTCTCATCCTCTGTATACGATATATACAGTGCCGTGCAGTCTTATTGTACAAAAAACACAAAAGTAGCCTTCTACTGTAATCTGTCACTTGTACAAACAATTCAGCAGAATGAGAATCCTGACATCATTCTTACCGACATGACCGTCCTCTGCCCATCCTACTCAGAGTGCAAATACAAATACCTACAAGTCATTACCACAAGCAGTTCAACACAGATTGGCATGAATTAACAGGCTCTGTCTCATTCCATCAGAGGAAAAACTAACCTTAACTTTGTTGGCATGACAAACACTTTAGTACTCCATTTCCAATCTCATCATATCTTCTGCAAGCTGCATATGCTTTGTACATTGGCAAAGAATCCTAACTAACCTAACCACATCTTCACAACATCAAGGTTGATTTATTGAGCCAAAACCTTGACCATCTTACATAGACCACCGTGACGTTTCATCAACTTTTAATATAAACGAATCTGTTGTAACAAAATGGTTATGTGAAATAAGTGATCACATTGGTCAATATACACAGGATGTTCCTTTGCTGATTGGCTGAAATTTACAGTTTCAAATTTCTATGAACAAGATTCATTACCATGTGTACCACTGGTATTTAGGATAGAAATACCCTAGCTTGGCGAGAATGAACTGACCATGGTAAACAGGCCAATTTTGCAAGTTTCCTTCAAAATCAATATTCAGTATCTCATAATTTCCTCCAACGTCAAAAATTAAATTAAACCATCAAACCTGCATGGGGGTAGGGTCAAAGTGAAACTGCGGGTGCATGGTGCAAAATAGCACATTTGAATGGAAACACTCTGATAGAAACATATCTCTCCTATACCTGGTACATATATTGTGATACTTTGATTCAAATCAAGCCTATATACTTAACTGCTTTAGGAGAATGAACTCTCATCCCGAGACTGGGATGAAGAAACAAAACGTACTGCTCTTCTTTTAGTTGCCCGTAATGTACCACAAAACTCAAATACTCGTACTCAATTCAATCACCGTGCATATGCTTTGTACATTGGCAAAGAATCCTAACTAACCTAACCACATCTTCACAACATCAAGGTTGATTTATTGAGCCAAAACCTTGACCATCTTACATAGACCACCGTGACGTTTCATCAACTTTTAATATAAACGAATCTGTTGTAACAAAACAATTCGTGTATTTAGTTTTGAGGGTAAATTTGAAAAAAAAAATCCTCGGACATGTGCTTCAATTCATCAGAATAATATAGTCTATCAGACGCGGCGAGCAACTTGAATATTGCCGGGGGGAGTGGGGGAGGGCAGACGCGGAAGTACCGTACTCCACCGGAAAATATTGGAATTTTAGATATGATTTAACTCTCTTTGGCGCTTCTGAGAAGCTTGAAAGCGGTAGAATACTTGGCAATAAACTCATTTTATAAGAGCTATCGTAACAAAAAAAAATGCCAATCAGCGTTTATCAATGAAATTTTCCCCACGTTTCTCTGATAATTTGTCCACCTTATCATGTGAAAGGTCAATAGGCCTACTTATGACTGGAATCCATAATTTTGACGGGTGTAAAAATTTGGGAATTTCGGACGATTCCCTACCCGATTTGCGGAGCCGCTATGGGTATTGCCCATGTATCAGACGCTCTTATCCAACCTTGTGATGCTTCAATCGTAGGCCATGTCCGATCTTGTCCGTCAGATCATGGAGTTAAAAGAGATGGAGGGAGCCACAACTCCGTCCGATCAAAGTGTACTATGTGCGTGACCGCCTCAGCGGGATCTCACCGGATTAGCCAAGGGATTAACCCTATCTGGCCTGGGCTTTTTGGGACCTTTCCAGGCGGGGGGGGGGGGGTCGAACCCTAATTATTTTGATTTTTTGTTTTTTTTATAATTGATATTTTATTTGGTTTTCATGGTGATACACATTGTACATCAAATATTCTATTGTACTAAACAAAAATGGTTGTATTTGTAATTAGAAACATGTTATACAACAAAACAGATACATCGTCATTACACCTGGATTTACAATAATACAAACAACAACAACATCTATAAGAGTCTAAACAGTAAATGTAGCGATGACCAATACTGGTCAAACAAGCCCCATTCGCAGTTCTTATACTGTATGTATTTATCTGTTTCGTAGGCTAATTTTAAAGCGTTTTGAACACTTTTTAGAGAAGGGATTTGTTTAACTACTTTCGTTTTATATATAGAAAATTTAATAATAGAAATACAGTAGTTGTGTGGCTGATTTCTGGATTGTAAAAGACCAAGTATAACTTTTTCTGGAGAAAATTTAATTGGAATACCCGCCGAAGCAAACCAATTTTCCAGTAAACTCCACAAAGGGTAGATGTGTTCACATTCCCAGAAGAGATGAATAATAGTCTCTGGAACTTTGTCACAGAATGTACATAAGTTAGATATAACAGGGTAAAGTTTATGTGCAAAAATATTGGTAGTCAATATTCGGTTAATAATTCTGTATTGAAACCATTTTAATAGTGACATAGGGGGCGGTATTAACGGTATCATATATTGTTTTTGTAATAGTTCAAATCCCATGTTGTTTGCTGCCTTCCGTACTGCTTGACATACTGATTAGTATTCCAGAAAATTGGCTGCGCATTTATAAATAGACTGAAAGGAGTCAAATGACAAAAAAAATCCGTTATCTAAAATATCATTTACAAACCGCACACCTTTTCCATCCCAATGACCTAAATGTACAGCTTTATTATCAATTTTAATATTTTCATTATACTAGTGATATTGCCCTTAATTAAACAAACTCACACCAAAGCATATTTAGAGGTTTGGATGAAGACGGCCACGGCTTTATTGGCTAACTTACATGGTATAGTGTACCAAATCCCAGCGGGCTGATATATACTTTTAGTGCTGACCGTCTGCTATGTAATGACACATCAGCAACCCCCCAGTATGATACATATTTTGTCTCATTAGATACCGTAGCACCCACGCTCCTAAACCCTAGGAGGGGTGACAACATAGAGTGATCAGCACACACTTACCGCTACCCACACCCACACTGGGTAGACAACACGTCCCTCGGGAAACACATCGAATGGACAGCCACATAACCGGATGCCCCGCGGGAATTCGTCAAGGTGGCACCCACCCACTCGGGAAACACATCGAGTGAAGATCACACATCACGTAGACTGCACGTCCCTCGGGAAACACATCGATTGGACAGCCACATAACCGGGTGCCCCGCGGGAATTCGTCGAGGTGGCACCCACCGAATGAGTTCTATCTCATATACAAACTTTCCTAACTGAAACCCCTATCTGCCCGCCAGAATTCGGCCACTAGAATGTGTCTAAACACATTCACCCACCAAGAATTCTACCTGCCTATTAATTTATTTAGTTTACAAATGCTTGAAATCATTCGCTCTGAGAATGGCAAATACTAAGGAATTGCGCATCCTACTTAAACCTAAAAGGTGAATTTTTGTTCCAAATGCCGTGACCACTATATATGGCTAACACGTTTTCATGTTGATATGAATGCACACTTGAACAGACTGCGAAGCACGATTCTTACTGAAACTGCCACTGGCAATGCCAAAATGTAGCTATGTCATGCTTACTTACGGGTGCTCTTATTGGTTGGCAATTGGCGTGAAACCCGACCACTTTCAAGTGTTCGATAACAGGCCCATTTCAGCGTGGGGCCCAAGCCCAGAGCTATATCCTGTGACACTTCCAACCAAACAATAACACTTGAAATACAGCGAATACATGCATTGTATCCCACTGGCACAAAATCACCCACATTGACGTGATCATGTCCACAAATGGACTACACTTTTTTCTGTTCAAACACCACCGGCAATTCAATTCTGTCCTAACACCACCGGCAATTCAATTCTGTCCTATATATACTCCTGGACCGTGTGTTTTACTGTGGGGAATTGGTCTACTGAATACAAGATTGGCTAATTCTGGAACAATACATGATATGGTGCACTTTCTGAGTGCTCTCACTGGTTGATGAATGGCATGAAACCCAACCAGTGTTTGGTAAATGGTCAGAGGCCCAATCAGACAAAAGACATCATGTCATTAGAGATTGGAGAAAAATCAACTGGCATACTGGCCACCATTACCTATGTGTACTACATGTGTAGCTGCAGAAATGTTGCTCTCAAATGTCAAAGCCAGTAGGTCAAACTATTCCAGATATATTTGGAATAGTTCCTCATATCTCTAGTTTAACTGACTACACAGAGAGAGAGAGAGAGAGAGAGAAATAAGGTTTAATGTCGCGTTCAGCAATATTTCAGCTTTATAGCGACGATCAAACAAAATTCTAAGTACTCAAGTCACTAACTTAATAATCCAACGCTTTAAAACATACACACATTAAAACTTATGTAACAGCCCGATTTCTCTCAAATAATCCAAGATGCAATCCCCCCTCACCCGACTAAAAAGATCTTCCAAAGTAGTCGCTCGAAAAACATCTCTTACAATCTTAGAATCTATGCATTCGATAAGAATAGGTTTCACCGTGAGATCATCATGGCATGGAACACACCTTGGGACTGGCTCTGTTCGTCAGTTAACTGACTACATACTGAAATGTTCAATAAATAATATTTGAAGTCGCTGATTTCCTTTTTTTTTGAGGGGGGGACTATAGTTGACCTCTGGATTATATGTACCTCCTTAACGCATGTTATCGGTTATTTCTCATCCTCTGTATACGATATATACAGTGCCGTGCAGTCTTATTGTACAAAAAACACAAAAGTAGCCTTCTACTGTAATCTGTCACTTGTACAAACAATTCAGCAGAATGAGAATCCTGACATCATTCTTACCGACATGACCGTCCTCTGCCCATCCTACTCAGAGTGCAAATACAAATACCTACGAGTCATTACCACAAGCAGTTCAACACAGATTGGCATGAATTAACAGGCTCTGTCTCATTCCATCAGAGGAAAAACTAACCTTAACTTTGTTGGCATGACAAACACTTTAGTACTCCATTTCCAATCTCATCATATCTTCTGCAAGCTGCATATGCTTTGTACATTGGCAAAGAATCCTAACTAACCTAACCACATCTTCACAACATCAAGGTTGATTTATTGAGCCAAAACCTTGACCATCTTACATAGACCACCGTGACGTTTCATCAACTTTTAATATAAACGAATCTGTTGTAACAAAATGGTTATGTGAAATAAGTGATCACATTGGTCAATATACACAGGATGTTCCTTTGCTGATTGGCTGAAATTTACAGTTTCAAATTTCTATGAACAAGATTCATTACCATGTGTACCACTGGTATTTAGGATAGAAATACCCTAGCTTGGCGAGAATGAACTGACCATGGTAAACAGGCCAATTTTGCAAGTTTCCTTCAAAATCAATATTCAGTATCTCATAATTTCCTCCAACGTCAAAAATTGAATTAAACCATCAAACCTGCATGGGGGTAGGGTCAAAGTGAAACTGCGGGTGCATGGTGCAAAATAGCACATTTGAATGGAAACACTCTGATAGAAACATACCTCTCCTATACCTGGTACATATATTGTGATACTTTGATTCAAATCAAGCCTATATACTTAACTGCTTTAGGAGAATGAACTCTCATCCCGAGACTGGGATGAAGAAACAAAACGTACTGCTCTTCTTTTAGTTAAAATCCGTTATCTAAAATAATGTGTTTAGACACATTCTAGTGGCCGAATTCTGGCGGGCAGATAGGAACCGTCGTAGACTGGATACCCGTCTCTATTAATAACGTTGGGATACATAGAGACTGGCCCCGGGTCCTGTGACCTTCGCCTTGGCGGCGACGTCATATCCCATAATGCCTCTCGTGACGTTGATCCGTAAATGTTATAACACACGTGCGAGCCTTACGAGAAAAACATAATGAATTCCACTGTATTCGGAAAGAATATTCGGGAATGAAAAGGCACGAGATATATTGTCTGCTGTAGAATTTAAGGGCTATCTCCATTTAAAAAACTAAAAGATGTACTATTAGTATAATGTATTATGATCACGGATATACTACAGACAAATACATGGTCATAATAATGTGACATTACTGTGGTTAAACAAATGGGGTTACAAAATTAAAAAAAGGAATTGATTCGACTTCTAGGCTCATAAAAATATTCGTTTTATCATATTTTTAATATATGTTTTTCTACAATGTCTGGAACATGTTCATTCGAGTAACGTGTGCCAACAAGGCATGGAAAGTCAATCTGAGTTTTTGACCATTATCTCGATTTTTTATGTTCTGCAGAAGTGTTGTATTGACGATCCTATGCTACATTCATGATCCTATAATACAAGAAACATGGGGAATGTATTTAGATTTAAAATTAATTGCTGAACTTTCACTGAACGTGACCAAATCTACGTGTCGGCATCTCACGGAAAATTCCCCGGCGGTGAATCGACACGGTATCTTTTCCAGTAATGTGTCGCCATGAAATACGAGGAAATCTTCATCAAACTAAATATTTCCGAAATGAGCATCTCCTCAAGATAGAAGAAATACCAGAATTAAAATCGGATATAGATATGGCGAATCTTCCAAATGAAGTGATCAATTTGCCAGCCGTTGCAATTCGTCAACAGAAAGCATTTTCGGTTCTATTCCCATATTATCCTTTTTATGGTTATGGTTATCCTTAATTAAACCTTAATTCTTTCTCTCTCCTGGTTATCCTTAAATGGTTATTATTGCCTCATCTCTGAGGTCAGTGTCTTCTCAGATATACGAAATGACTTAACTGTTAAATACAGAAGTGAGCGTATGCAACCGAAACTGCGTAGATTGAAATACATAAGTAGTATACAAGGCGTAAATCATTATCTATTTGCCTCATTGCGCATGCGCAGAACTTGATTTGCCTTATGTGCGCATGCGTGATTGGGGCGTGAGTGAGGTGTGAGGGGGCGTGGCCTATGAGTGAGTGGGGTGGGTTCAAAATGGCGGCACACTATTTCTCTCCCGACCGCTTAAAGTCCGCCATTTTGAACCCACCCCACTCACCCTGGTGTGAAAGTGTGTCTGTGCGCATGCGTGATGAGTGGGCGTGGCCTAATGTGAGTGGGGTGGGTTCAAAATGGCGGCTTATGGTGTTGTGTGTGTAAAATAAGGTGCCGCCATTTTGAACCCACCCCACTCACATCCAGGTTAATCAGTGCACGGGTGAGTGGGGTGGGTTGAAAATGGTGGCCGGTGCCGCCATTTTGAACCCACCCCACTCACATCCCAGGTCAATCAGTGCACGGGTGAGTGGGGTGGGTTCAAAATGGCGGCTTATGGTGTTGTGTGTGTAAAATAAGGTGCCGCCATTTTGAACCCACCCCACTCACATCCCAGGTTAATCAGTGCACGGGTGAGTGGGGTGGGTTGAAAATGGCGGCCCTTTATTTTTCTAAGGTGCCGCCATTTTGAACCCACCCCACTCACATCCCAGGTCAATCAGTGCACGGGTGAGTGGGGTGGGTTCAAAATGGCGGCACCTTATTTTCTCTCCGACCACTGAAAGTCCGCCATTTTGAACCCACCCCACTCATTATGTGAGTGGGGTGGGTTCAAAATGGCGGCACCCTATTTTCTACAGACAACTTAAAGATGTGAGTGGGGTGGGTTCAAAATGGCGGCCCCTTATTTTCTCTCCGACGCTGAAAGTCCGCCATTTTGAACCCACCCCACTCACCCTGTGCACTGATTGACCTGGGATGTGAGTGGGGTGGGTTTAAAATGGCGGCTTAGGGTGTTGTGTGTGTAAAATAAGGGGCCGCCATTTTGAACCCACCCCACTCACCGGAAAACGTATAAAAGCAGTCGATTTTTAGGGAAAGGGGTGTATTTCAATTGGACTTACCTGATCTGCCTGTCTGCCTCCCTGCCTGTTTGCCTGCTTGCCTATCCGCTTGTATGAGACGAAAAGCATGAGACGTGGAGAAGATTTTCCCTTGGACCCAGCAGCACCTCCGGTTGAAGTCTTGCCTGAAGACGATCGTGTGAGTAATTGTATTAAAAAATTTCAATACTCAGATATAATTGTATTAAATTCAATTGTGAATACGTTCATTGTGTGTTAATAAAATATAGTAGAAAAAATGCTTTGAGTTCATTCTTTTTTCCTTTTTTAATAGTCAAATAGCTCCAAAACGTCTATTTTCCATTCTTGCGCATGCGCAGAATGCTGATAGTTCAACCCACACCAGTCCATCAAATGTCCCTTCGTCTCACCTTCACATTGATACCTCACTCGGCTCCATCGGGTCACTAGGGGCTCTCCTAGTTCCAAAAAAGGCTATTTTCATAGCCTTCGGCCTTCGCGCATGCGCAGAAGGCCGATATGTCAACCTCACACCTAGTCCATTAGATAGCCCTTCACCTAAGCTTCAATTTGATACCTCACTCGACCCACTACCTCCAAAATAAAATAAATGAAAAAAAAAAGATCGATCTTGAAGATCGATCTTTTAAAATAGATGGGGTTAGGGGCGTCCCTCATGGTCCAATCGGGTCGAGTGAGGTATCAATGTGAAGCATTCATGAAATGCTTCAATTTGATACCTCACTCGACCCACTACCTCCAAAATTAAAATTGAAAAAAAAAAAAAAAAAAAAAGATCCATATCGATCTTCAAAATAGCCTTTTTGGAGTTAGGGGAGCCCCTAGTGGTCCAATGGGGTCGAGTAAGGTATCAATGTGAAGCATTTCACGTCAGCTTCAATTTGATACTTCACTCGACCCACTACCTCCAAAAAAAAAAAAATAAAGAAATTTTGACCCTGACATGGTGAGGGTGAAAATATGCAGCTAAAAATTTTTTTTGGTCGTTTTTTCGAGAGAGGTATCAAATTGAAGCTGACGTGAAGGAGCATCTGATGGACTGGGTATGGCATTGAATTAGGGTGATTCCGCGCATGCGCGGTGGTTAAAGGGTATAATTTTTTTCAATAATTTCAAAAATTGGTAAAAAAAATTTAAAAAATGTTTTTCTTTGATTTTTTTGGGGGAAAAAGGATGATGGGGATGTGGTGTTATTTGGGTGTGCTTAGGAAAGAAGTTTCCTCTTTCGGAAAGATGGGTTGGCCCTGAAAAGGGCCTTTGATAGTGTGATACGACACTAGGCACGGTATATTCGCTTCACCCCTCCCACAACATCTTCCCGGAGTTGTTGTGCGAGTTCTTCGGTACTCCTGATTAACGTGGCTTCGTCTTCAATCACTCGCTGAAAACTGGAGATGATCGTCAAGCCCCCTCCATCTTCTTCATGGCCCACGATCTCTCTGTGTTCTTCTGTATCAGCAATTCTCGATCTAAAACTCATAATTGTGTATTGGTGAATAAAATGTCAAAATTATACGCTATTTATAGTCTAGTGGGAAGGGAGGGAGGTGAGTACAAAATGGCCGTGATCCACAGGCCTCCATTTTTAACCCACCCCACTCACCGGCGTCAGTGAGTGCAAGACAGGCTGACCCACTGTATAGTGATTGGGAGTACAAAATGACGGTCATCCACAGACCACCATTTTGAACCCACCCCACTCACCGGTGTCAGTCAGTGCAAGAATCCCACTGTGCTGTGTACCCCTTGTCCCAAGCATTAAATTTCTTATTATTTTTTCGATAAAACCCGTCACAATTTTCATGGAACTATTAGACGACTGTCACCCAGAGTCTACACGTTTTTTTAGTCAAGAAAATCAATTTATTTCTAATGTATCTGGTGTTTCAGACTCCCGTACACGATTTTTATGGGTTTAAAATCAATAAAAATTAATAAAATAGCGGTAGTGTGTAGCGTTAGACGGTTAAAATTTTAAATACAACACATTGAATTGCCTGAGTGCAACTTGCAATAAAAATATAGGTGCGTTGATAGTTATTGAAAAATGACAGTCGTTTTTAAAATGAAAAAGAAACACAAATATTGACAGTGTCGTAAAAAATATATCACACAGCTAGAGTGTTCTCGCGGCCGTCCGCGCGTTAGACTATAAATAGCGCTGTATTTTTTTAATTATTCACCAGTACCCAGTCATGGAGTCACTACCGCCTACTGAAATCAAGGATATTGACGACTTCATCACCCATGATGAAAATCAACTCTACGGGAATATCATAAGTTTGGTAGATCATGACCAACCCTGGATAACTGATATCATGGCAGAATTATTTCCTCCTTCACCTGGGAACCAGCCTGCCTCAACTTCAACCATACCGGATGTTTTTCCAGCCGTCGACCCCTGTTTTGACGAGATACACGCCGAGTTAGAAAAGATGTTGAAATCACCCCCAGCTCAAGACGAACCGGTACAAGAGAGAACCACCGAAACAGAGGGAAGCACCCAGGCTACAGAAGAAGAAAAACCCGATGCCAAGGCAACAGAGAACAGAGGAGAACATTTCACCCAGAAGAAGACGAAGAGGGTACAGAAAAAAAGAAAAGATGTCCGGCTACGCAAGAGGAAAGACAGAACAGATACAAGGGCCAAGAGAGAGAGGACAATAAGACCCCCCCTCCAAAAAATGCACGATGAGGCGTATTATGTTTGGGCTATCTCCACTTCAACATTGGGTTGTAACACAGAACGACAAAGCCAATTATATCTACCCTGCGTGGAATGTTCTAACCAATTTGCCCGGTTTGCCATATCCCCTTGTGGTCATCAGGCATTGTGTCAAGTCTGCATCCATCGTCGAGCCCAAATACCTACCTGTGCAGAAGCCAATCATCCCCAACCATGTGAACTATTACCTTTGACCTGTACCGTATGCGCTGAGAGAAGACACCGACTACAGATGCCCTCACCGATGTAATTTATTACATATCATCAAAAAAAAAATGTCCTTTTCCGGACAATTATCTTTTCCGAAAGAGAACTGCTAAATCACGCACAAAATTAAACACGAGATCCCCACACCTTATAACCCCTGTGTTCATTCAAAATAAAATCCCCGTTATTCATTCGGGTTATTATCAAAAATAAATTACCCATTATTCGGGGTTATGTCCCCGGTTGAAAAAAAAATAACAGTCCGTTATCGCGCAGACTGAGTATTAATTAATGGGGCAAAAAGAAAAAATCCTGTGTTTGATATGTGATAGAGATCGGTCCTGACAAGAACCTTTTTCATATAGGCCAGGGATTGTTTTTTTTGATTTGCTAAAAAAAGGGAGTAATGTAGGACATTCTGTGCTTTAAATTCATATGCTAGTATAGAAGTTTCCTCCCTCGGAAGGAATGGTTTGCCCTGAAAAGGGCAGGTATTATTTTTTTTCCCAGTTTTTATTCTGGGGAGAGTAGCTTACATCTCAGTTGTACGGTGGCTGACGTAATGGCTCACTGGGAAATACCGATAGGGGCTTATCCCATCCTGAGTAATGTCAGCATCCATGGGATGGCCATCCACGAACCTCGCAGCAGAGATGGTAGGTGGGGGTACTTCGTACACAATCACTGGCCGATCTTCATCTTCATCTTGGGCCAGGCAGGAGGGGAGGTCCTCTAGTGGGAATGGTGGTGGAATTTCCTCTTTCTTTTCTTCCTCCTGCCGGGGTGCTGTACTGGACGGTGTTCTTGTTCTGGTCGGTGAATTGGGCAGCACTTCCTGACATGTCAAATTCTGTTCGGGCACTGTTGTTGCTGCTGGGCCAGGAGGACTGGGATGCATCGCATTCATCAGTTGATGTAGTTGATCGAACCAGTCCTCCTGGCTGATGGTGGAATGTGCGGCAACCAACAGTGCCCTCACATTATTTGCCGTCGTGTTCCCTCCCTCATCCTCGTTCAATAATGTGGCTCTCCACCCCCTAAACTCATCTCGCCAGAAGCGTCTCACATATTGTCTCATGATACGCTCCTTTCTTGTGGATAGTCTGTTGGTATTCATCTTTGCTGTATGTTTCTCTTTTTGACAGTGTGAAAATTTTTATGGTAATCGTATTCTAGAGGGGCCACTATATATAGACAATACGCGGACGCCAGCGAAGCCATGTAGGCAGCGGAAGATTCTGGGAACCCATGAAAATTCGGTGTGTTTCATTCTGAATTATAAATGCCTGACATTTTACAATACATCTCACCGCTCGTAGAATTTTTTAGTTCCAATTCATCTCACATAAATCAGGGACTCGTATTAAAAATTTCAGCCGTCTACCCCTTGACTACGTCCTGATTTTTAATTTTTACCGAGTTTTCGAGCCGTAATCTTCGAAAACGAAAATACAGAAAACCCGGCTCATTAAAAATAAATTAATTTTCTGGGTTAAAAATAGAGCAAGTCTATCACTAATCACCCGATACGCAGGCCCTGAAAATTCCAGCTCGTTTCGTTCATGAGAACTTTTGAAAATCAAGAAAACAGTACCTTCTTTTACGGCAAAGAAGCACGTTCTACGCAGTTGGCGGGCCAATTTTCGAGGCAACAGAGTTGCGGCCCCTTCGAAAAGTGCATTTTATCAATTTATGCTGTTTGATAATTTATTAAATGTGTTTGTCGTATGAATACCATTGTTTTATTAAGGTAACATTATGAAAAGGATGTGGGCTACCTATTTCAGTCATTGATTCCGTGAATTAACGGTTCCTTAAATGTATAAGCTGTATCATGCGTACTAGGGGTACCCATTATTTAAAAAAACCCTTCACGTACGTAGAGCCTGTATTACCTATATACTATGGTTTGGCAAGCATCGGGTTTCACTCTCTCACAGCCCTAGGGATGGTTCTGATAATTATTAAGACTTGAAATTCTAGTGCAGCAATGCACTAATGTTATTTTTTATCCTCGTATGAGTCCAGACTCTTAATTTAGCCACTCGGGGAGCGTCTAAAAAAATAATTGCAGTGTTAAATTAATTTCCCAGGGTATTTTTTATTTTAACCATGAAAAATTGAATCGATCTCTATAAATTTTTGTCGGGCTAGTATTTTTTGTCATTCTTCATTATGGCATCGCCGGGCAAAGAGCTCGCGTTCTTTCAAGTGACGTCGAAAGTAATTCTTATCGTGTACGAGCATGAATTGCACCTTATCGAGGAACATCCGATCGAAGTGAAATTAACTTTAAGCCTGGCCGGGTGGACGCTATTGACACGTGTGTTACAAAGCCAAGAACCCGAAGTCGATTTTTTGCCTGTCGGCGACGATGTGTACCTGCGGCGGAGTAGAGAGAATTCATTTTTTCCCCGGTTAGAACAGTGTCGCGGTAGCGGTATTGTGCTTTGGCCACCATTATGGGCGGGGCTGAAAACTATCATTACCGAAGTGGACGACGTACTCTACCCGGAAACCCAATCGATCATCACCCGTACGATCACCTCGGGTTGTACCATAATAATATACCCTGATCGCATCGACCTCATTGATGATGATTCGCGCTGCTGGTGCGTACCTGAGCCCGCGCGTATCACATTATCGCCCGAAGGCTGGACTACCTTAAAACGTGTATTATTCGGTCATTTGGATGGAGATAGTATTTACCTGGATCACGATGTATACATTTTTCGCGGCCCTTATTTTGCCCGATTGATCTCTCTCAAACGAGGCGGATTTACGCTAGATCCCGATCTGTGGACGGCTTTGCAAAAAATAGTTCCTGTGGTCGATAAAGTATTCTCTGCACACGACCCGCCTCTCACAGAATAGAGCCTATAAGTACCAGGGGAAGAGACAGAGTGTGTATCAGTTGGACATTGAGAGCAAGCATGTCGCTACCACTACGTGCCATATTGCCTCTTACACCCAGTGTACGGTTATACGTTTATGCAGATAAAGTCAAACTGGCGAAAGACGCTCTAGCTATTTACTGGACGCCCGCTGAATCGCTATGGAATCCCGTGACACTACAGCGTGATGGGTGGAATAAATTTAAACGCGTGTTGAGCGGAGAATTGGATGGAGAGCTCGTTCACCTGGATAATGCCATGTACGTTTATACCCTACCACCCCTGTGCATACGTGTGGGCCGCTACAAAGATACGCGCAGTATCAGCCTAACTCCCTCTGTGTGGGAAGCCTTGAAGAAAATAATGCCTATTGTCGACCAGTTATTATCACCGGACGATCGATCCCCTGAACAATTAGCGTGGGTTCGTGCTATAGAAGACGCGTTCGCTGAACCTGATGAAAGACTACATGAGGCAGAATTTTGTTTCTGTAAACCAGATACTACAGCCAGGAAAAAAAGGCCTATATGTAAAGAATGCACAGCGGCTAGAGAGTCAGTATCACCCCGGGAAGAGATCGACACGGACGGGGGCGAACGAAGTGCGTGATGCGGCGGCGGTCGGGAAAAAAGGAGACGTCTATTAACAAAGTATTAACTGATTTGTATTATAATCCAACGAGTGCAGCTGCCTATAGTGGTGTGGGGGCATTAACTCGAGCGGCCCAAGGCATTAGTCGAAGTGAAGTTCGAGACTGGTTAAAAACTCAGGACACCTACAGTTTGCATCGAGCTGCCCGACGTCATTTTCGTCGTAACCGGGTCATCGTGGGAGGGATAGACGCGCAATGGCAGGCGGATTTAGTCGACATGAGTCGATTTGCACCTCAGAATGATGGACACCGGTACATATTGACCTGTATCGATATTCTATCCAAATATGCCTGGGTCCTGCCCGTGCGTACCAAAACAGGAGAGAATCTCATAGCCGCGTTTCAGCAGATTTTCAAGACGGGGCGCAAACCTCTTTATTTACAAACAGATGAAGACACAGAATTTCTCAACCGACCCTTTCAAGCCTTTCTTAAGAAAAAGAAGGTATTTTTTTTTCACACGTACAATGAGACGAAAGCATCGGTAGTGGAACGCTTTAATCGGACCTTCAAAGGACGCATGTACAAATATTTTACGGCTCAAAACACACGACGCTACCTGGATGTACTTCCTCAACTGGTACAAGGCTACAATAGGGCCTATCATCGCAGTATTCAGCGAGCGCCCCGTACTGTGACAGAAGGTAACGAACATCAAGTGCGTGCTACGCTGTACTCCTCCAGTCCACCACTCACGGCACCCCGTTACAAACGGGGAGATGTAGTGCGGATCAGTAAAGTGAAAGGACAATTTGAAAAGAGTTATTTACCGAACTGGAGTGATGAACACTTTGTCATCGTGCGCCATAAACCTCGACAACCCCACGTCTATCAACTGGAAGATCTACAAGGCGAGAGACTGCAAGGCACGTTTTACGAGGCAGAATTACAACCCATAGTGAAAACACCGAAAGACTATTACACGGTGGAAAAGATTTTGAAAACGGAACGTCGACGTGGGATTCCCTATCATTTCGTCAAATGGCAAGGCTGGCCTCGTTCGTTTAATTCCTGGGTGTCCGGCCGTGACATGAAACGTCTATAAATTCTAACGCCTATCACCCCCCGCCTTCAGTATAGGATTTGTACCATGGATAGTACACGTCTACCCTTACTGTTAAGAACTCGAAAAGCACAAGTCGGTACTGTGTTGTGTCTAGTCGTGGTTCTGGGTACGTTATTTACCGGTGTGTTCTACGATTTATCGTACGTGATATCCTGTTTCAACACCCTGCGTTCTCCGTCACCCACCACGATCCCACTGCCTACACCAGCCCAGACGTCAAGGGTCCGTCACGTCTCCACGCAGACACCTACCACATCGTCTACTCCAGCCATCACGTTACCCCGCTACATCCAGCCCACGACCACGACGATCCGTACTACGACTCATCCTCCATCATCATCATCCCTGAGAAGCGAGCCTTCCACTCCACCCTCTAGTACCACCACTACTACTACTACGACGCCGCTCAACAGTTTTGAAGTGGATCCCCGTGCATCACACCGTTTACCCCGACAACGGTTTCCCTTCGAGTACTATCCCCTGCGCCGGCCCCGACAACTGACTTCTAAACGTCAAATCACCCCCTAAAGAAATGGACCCACGATGGCAGCATCCATTCACGTGCCTCATCGCTGGACCGACCGGGTCGGGAAAATCACACTTTGTTCAACGTCTCATCCAACATGGGTCAGCCCTGATTTCACCGCCTCTAGCTCGCATCCTGTGGTGTTATGGCGCTTGGCAGCCCGCGTATGAGGCACTGGCCCGTGTCCCCGGACTCACCTTAGTGGAAGGCTTACCGCCTGAGGAACTACCCCCAGACACCTTAGTGGTGGTCGACGATCTCATGACGGAAACGGATAGTCGAATCACCCGGCTCTTTACCAAAGGCAGCCATCATCGGCGGTTGAGCATTATCTACATCGTACAGAATCTCTTCAGTAAAAACAAAGAACACCGGAACATTAGTTTGAATGCTCAGTATGTGGTGTTATTTAAAAACCCCAGAGACGCGTCACAAATTACCCACCTAGCTCAACAGATGTACCCTAAAAACACGGCCTTTGTACGAGAAGCCTTTGAAGATGCCACCCAACCTGCTCACGGCTATCTCCTCATCGACTTGAAACAAGACACGCCCTCCCCCCTGCGATTGCGTACCCTGATTTTTCCCGGTGAACTACAGACGGTGTACACCCCCAAATGAGAAAAAGATAAAAGAAGAAGACAACGGTCGCTAGCCTTCATTTCCTCAACATGTCTGCACGCGTACGCAAGCACGCGCCCGCTCTGCGGGTATTACGCAGCGCGCCCCCGGAAGTAGCCCGGGCCCTGGTGCGCGGCGCGGATCCCGACTTGGTACGGTGTTTGTGTGAAGTAGCCCATAATGTATTAAAAGGCAATGTCCCCCTCAGTCCTCTGCAGAAAGGGAAATTGCAACGGCACAAGGCGGGTCTCCGAACGTTGGTCAAGAAAACGGGCAGTGTGAAGAAAAAGAAACAGGTGTTACAGCGAGGTGGATTTCTCGGCGCACTCCTCGCTCCCTTAGCCGCTACTGTACTGGGCCCGTTACTCGGTTCCATCTTGGGACGCTAAATGGAGCATACGAAAAAAATGATGCTGGTCGAACCTCGACTGTTACAGAGTTTACAATCCCCCTATCCCGTACCGGCCACCGTGCAACAACTCCAGTCTTTGGATGAAGAAAATTCAACTCTACCATCATACGCTGAACCAGTACCAGACGTTTATGGATCAATATAGAGGCGGAAGTACTAGTACCCCACCACCACTACCTACTACCACGCCCACCCCATCATCATTACCCTCACCTCAGCTGGAAGAAGAAGTGTTGAGCAGTGTGCCTAAAGCCTACAAGACCAAGGCCCGTTTATTGTTGGACCGGGTGAAACAGCATGCCGATATGAGTTGGAATGCGGAAGGAAAACTACTGATTCGAAACCAAGTGGTGCCGGGGTCTCATATGACCGATTTGATCAATGATATGGTGCGTTCTCGCAAACACTCTAATCCCCCGGGTTGGGAAGTCTTTGCTCAGGGATTAAAAGACAGTCACATCCCACAAGAATTGGTAGGAAATCCTAACCGTTGGGCCTTTATGTCGAACCCCCGACATCAACCTGCACCACCCTCTTCTTGGGAGCCCAAAACACCACAACAACGACGACGAGGGGGACCTAACCGATCTAAGTTACAGCGACGATCACAACGCTCCGGTAAAGCACCCAAGGCCTGGGAATCTTTATAAAAACCCGGTGCAGAAGCCAGAACCACTCAGTCGTCATGTTTTACCTGACGTTGCCCAGTAATAGCTCACTCGATGTGTTTCCTGACAACACCTTGACCAAGTATGTCACTCAATTACCTCAACCGTTACATTTACCTGGACGATGGGAATGTGGACTGGTGGAAATTCAATACCCTTACTCATGGTACAACGTACAAGACGGAGAAGTATGGTACGAAGTGACCTACGAAGAAAAAATCTACAGACTGATTCTCCCCCCAGGCCAATACGATACGCCGGCGAAGTTCATACAGGCTCTGAATGCCATGATGGAGTACAAGACTATAAAGCAGAGCGCGGCAGATATAACCACCCTGATAGCCTTGCGCTTCAAGAGAAACATAGCCTTCGAGGTCAACGTACACAACGACAAGAGCTCTATCAGCCTCACCGAAAACGTGAACATAAAACTCAGTCCTACACTAACGCAAATGTTAAGGATGCCTTACAGCGTCGTCAGGGGTTCCACCATTGTCAACGGTACACATTTGATGGATATGAAAGTAGGTATGTACGGACTGTACGTCTACTCGGATGCCGTGGACAGCCATATTGTGGGTGATATGAACTCACCTCTGTTACGGGTGGTACCCATTAGCAAGACGTATGGCGAACAAGCCACCCACAGTTTCAACCCTATCATGTTCCTGCCCGTACGCCATACCGATATCGACACGATCACGGTGGATATAAGAGATGACACGGGACGCCCGATCCCATTCGAACGAGGAAAAGTGGTGCTGACACTTGCTTTTCAACAAACCCGCTCCCCTCACTTCGTATAATATGTACGTGCCTTACCAGTGCCATACACCCAGCTATGCCGACTACTACAAGAAACAAACGGGAGGAGGCATGCCCATGTTTAGCGGGGCACGCATGCAACGAGGTCACGGATTGGGAAACATACTGGGCAGCATTGTGAAAACATTTTTACCCATGGTGACACGGGGTGTGAAAGCGGTGGGAAAACAAGCGGTACGCAGTGGATTGCGCGTGGCCGGTGATGTGATGGAAGGCACAGCACCCCGACAAGCCTTCAAACGACGGGCTAAAGAAGCCGGGAGTGTGTTGATCGCCAAAGCCCTTAAAAGACAAACGCCGACACCGCGAAGAGTCAGTCGACGGCCAACACACCGACGACGCACACCCCAGAGGAGAAGGACTAAGCCCCAGAAGAAAAAGAAGAGTAGTAGTAGTAGGAGAGATATCTTCGCATAATGGCATTCATTCACTCCGAGTCATGTCCGTCTACCAACAGTGAATTGGATTTGTGGACTATTCCACCCACCCAAACCAGTGTAGCCGAAGGACGTTGGGTAGAACATCGACCCCTGGCTAGCCTGACGGGAGTGGGTCCCGTAGAATTTACCATTGAAAACAAAGATACGGCCTACCTGGATTTAGCCCACACCTACTTGTACGTGAAAGCTAAAATAACGAACAAGGACGGGACGGACATAGCGGCCACTGCGAATGTAGCCCCGGTGAATCTTTGGCTGCACTCCCTGTTCCAACAGGTGGATATCAGTCTGAACGATAGACTCATCAGTACGTCCACCAATACGTATGCGTATCGAGCCTACCTGGAGACGCTGTTGTCGTACGGCAGTGATGCCAAACTATCACACTTACAAGCTGCGCTGTACTACAGGGATACACCCGGATACCAGAACATGCTACTCCCTGGCAATAATGGGTACGCCAGACGCAAAAGATTAGCAAGAGAAAGCAAGTCCATCGATATGATGGGACGACTGCACGCCGATCTGTTCCTGCAAGACCGCTACATGATGAACGGTGTATCCATCAAGATCAAGTTGATCCGTTCCTCACCTATGTTTGCCTTAATGGCCGGTGGGGAGGGGGCTATCGATTACAACATCATCATTGAAGATGCAGCCCTGTTTGTCCGTACGGTAGATTTGCAACAGGGGGTGTTGCTGAGTCACATGCAAGCCTTATCGAAAAAAAAAAGCCCTGTATCCCATCCGACGCGTACAGACCAAGGTGTTCTCTGTGCCCGCAGGTACGATGATGGCCAACAGAGAGAATTTATTTCTAGGAGATCTGCCTAAACGTCTTACCCTGGGGTGTGTGACCAACACCGCATTCAATGGAAATTGGGCTGAGAATCCGTTCAAATTTGATCATTTCAACATCAACTTTGTGGCACTGCACGTGGCCGGCCATCAAATTCCAGCCCGCCCCTTACAACCGGACTTTACTAAGGGAAACTATGTGCGGACCTACCTGAACCTGTTTACAGCCACAGGACAAAACAACCAGGACGAAGGCAATACCATCAGTCGAAAAGACTTTAGCAATGGGTACACATTGTTCGCCTTTGACCTCACCCCTACCTTGGAACACGATCATCAACTGGCTTTACTGAAGAAAGGAAACCTACGGTTGGAACTGCGTTTCTCCCAACCTCTAACCAGCACCATTAACGTGATTTGCTACGCCGAGTTTGATAACGTCATCAGCGTGGATGAGCAAAGAAACGTGCTGTGTGACTTCTCCAGCTAAACATGGATACAGAACAGCTGATGGACATACTCCAGCGAGATGCCAAGATCCCCTTTCGAGGTGTGTTTCCACGCAATGTGTTTCCCAACCACTCCATCACCCCTGCAGCCTACATCCTGAATACAGACCCGAGGAGTCGACCCGGTGAACATTGGATAGCTGTGTACGTGGACACCCAAGGCCAAGGCGAATACTTTGATTCCTACGGACTTGCACCCCTCCATGCCGATTTGGTGAAATTCATGGACGTCTCTACTACAGAGTGGCGTTGGAATACGCAAAGATTACAAGGCCCCTTGAGTAGTGTGTGCGGACAGTACTGTGTGTTTTATCTCACTCACCGGAGTAGAGGACATTCTATGCCTACCATTGTACATATGTTTGATGATTATTGTCAAGCCGAAGACCGGGATGTTCTCGTCTATGACTGGACGGCCTCTCGTTTTAATGTGCATGCTCCATTTCTCTGGTTAACTTAAAAAATGTACTGCGCGCAGACCTCTCTTGTTTATTATTGTTATGACGTTGTTGTTCTGACGTTGAATAAATTGATGAAAAAAACACAATGATGGGTTTTGACTTTCTCTTTTTATTTAAGTCAACAAGGATTAGACTATACAAAATAGAAATACAGGGTACAAAATAGTAGGGTATGTACACATAGAATAGTAGTGGTATATATACAAAAAAAGTTCTGCCAGGAGTAGGATTCGAACCCACGACCAGCAATTGCTGACCAGCACTTAGGACTGGCGCCTTAGACCACTCGGCCATCCTGACTTTTACATTTGTGTATCCACAGTTAGTGTTCGACATTTTACAAGTCCAAGTAAGTGGTGCTCACACCGTCGGCCAATACTTTTCGTTTGGGATAAAAGAAAGTAAAGGCGTCTCGTTGCTGGATATAGGTCCGCATCTGGTGGTCGACGACCCGGAATCCTCGGTTAGTGCCACTCGCACTGGCCTGGCTTTGCAACACGCCCAGGTAGAGATCTTTGTCGATGTTGGGATCGCGCCGGCTCACCCCTTTACAGCTAAATTTATTTTCCTCGCCTCCATCTCCTCCGTAACAGTAGTAGGTCTTCGAGGAGAGAGCAATCATAGCATCCCCGCTCCACTCCAGCTTGAAGAGCCCGGGTGTCCGCTTATCGTAGGTGTAGTGATCGCGTCGGGGTAGCCACTGGTCCCGTTCCGCCTCATACTGATCCCTTAGCTCGGGTTTGACGAGTGACTCCCAGTCCGGGTGGGAAACGGCCATGTAGGCCGAATCTGTGTCCATTTCCATGAGTTGCCAGTCTGCGGTGTTAAAATATACACCCATAAAATCATAGATGAATTCCAGCATCCTCAGTTTGGCCACCTGATAGACCATACATCCAATCTGCAGGGGTAAATTATATCGAATAGTCTTCTTGGCTGAAGTGACTTCATAGGTGTCGTCATCGATCACCTCCACGGATCGAAATAGAGGAGAATTCACTCTTTTGCGGGCTTGGGTAGTCGTACAAATGTTCACGTTGACGTGCTTATCCTGATTAGTAACTGTTTTTCCATAATAACCATTGCCAGTGAGCTTCCAAGATTCAGCGATGATGGCCTGACTCGGGTATTCATCACCTTGACGACGGGCCTTCGTCACGAGGTCCGCATTCTCGGCAAAACAAGCCTCAGGTACGTACTGGATGACCTGATAGATTTGAGTAATTTCCAAACCGTGTTTCATGTACCACTGCAGTAAGGGGGTGCCCAGCAAGATTTTTTCGCCCCACATACTTCCAATCAACATGCGGCGAGGTTTAGGCAAACACTCGTGCTGCTCCGCATAGGCGCCCATGGTCTCTCCAATATCCGCCCGACCCACCAGCGTGTTCTTGAAGATAGGCGGACACTGGGCGAAGAGGGGCTTGAGAGTGTCGGGAACATGCAAATCACATTCTACAAAGCCGTAGAGCTGCCCCGAACGAATGGCGTCCAACATCTGGGGCAGACTCAGCAGTCGCCGACGACTCAAAGGGTACTCACGTTCTTTTAGGAACCGTTGTAAATGGGGCAGGGCCTTGCACATGGTGTGAAATTCACACTCCCACATCTCAATGAGATGGAAGCCTCGCTCTTTCACGTAATCTCCGTTGACCACTACTTCTTCGCGTAATTCTTGTGCCGATTTTCCACGTCGCTCATTAAAGCGTCCCGCGCTAAAATGACATTCGTGGCCGTGCCAGTAACACCCATAAAACTGGAAAACAGTCGGTGTGCCTTGGACAAGGGCAAACCCATCGACGGGGAGTCGGCGATCTCCTATCCGCTTCTCTGTGGCGTTGGTCTGGTGACGAATATAAATCGCCCGTCTATAGGCTTCCCAGTCTAACCACTGGTCGGCGAGATGTTTGTACGGCGTCCGTTGAGGTGTAAAATGCCGTCCTTCTGCACACCAACGCGTATAATGACCGCTGGGCATGGGTTGGGCGAGCGACCACAAGTACAAGGCATTCGCGTCAAACCCAATGATTTTGGCACACGGTTTCCCACTGGGGAGAGTAGTCACATCCTTCTCATGGTAGCGGTGAAAAATAAGGCTAGGGCCCCCCACAATGTTCCGCTTCAAACAATCGTGCATGTCTGCATCTTTTTGTTGTATGAGTGAAAAGTACGTAGGACACTCTTGAAACAGATGGCGAAGCGCCAGACCGGGTAAACTTAAGCACTCCTTGAATATGTCCACATGCATTTGGCGACGAAAGAGTTGCACCATTTTCTCGGCCGCTTCGAGAAAGGGAACCACATCTAGGTTGTTATACCACACCAGGAAATCGCGCAACGTGTTCATGCTGTGACGGTTCCACACTTGTTGGAGTTCGATGTAGGTGGCCTCCGGCAGAGCTTCCCCTTTCAGGTCATTGTAAAACGCTTCGCGGGGTGGCAACTGGGTGTCTTCTAAGCGGTCCAGGCTCGTCATATAGGTGTAAGGAAAGTAACCTTTCGTTTGGGCACAATTATAGGCCTTGACCCACTGGTCATAGCTACAATTAGGTGCCAGGTAATTCCTTACATCGAGGAAATGCAGTGATGTAGTAGTGAGAGCCATATGGTTATTAACCTTCTTGATCACCGACTTGAGGGTATCGGACTGCGCCAAGTAAGGGTAGAGAAATTCCTTCACCATGTTCAAGTCGTATCGCCCCGAATTGAAACCGAGCACCGGTAACTGACCTAAATATTGAAGGAACCGTAACTTCAATTTCGCCGCATAGGGTTTCGGTAAAGGGACATCCTGCGACTGCAGAGGCTGCGACTGGGATTCCGGCTCCGACTCGGACTCGGACTCTTCATCATCGCTGAACGCTACACCAGGTTCAGGAATGCGATCGTCCAGCTGGGCCAGTACGTCCTCGAACTTGGCCACCAACAATGCCGTACTGGCCGCACTGACTTTCTCTAAATACTCCATCATACGGGTGATCAACTCATGGGATTCCCCCGTGGACACGAAACACACCGGAGCAGCGTCATAGCCAGGTACGTTGGATGAAATGCTGACACTCAAAGGAATATGGCGCTGCGTCCACTGTGTTTTCGCCGAAAACAGGTCCATGGGCTCTAACAGGGCCTCAAAATCATAGCATGCCCGGAAGGGAAAATAACGGTCCTCCTCCGGTATCATCACACCCTCATCGGCCAGTTCCTGGAAAATAGTAGGTGCATTATGATACACTCCACCCGGATAGACTCGCTTGACACTGTTGTCACAGGTTTTCTCGTGGCGATGTAAATCGGTGGAGCGATGAAACACCCGATGGCATTGGGCACAACTGAAAGACTGAGCGTACTGGCTCATATTGTAAATGAGGGAAAAATGACTCACGCCATTGTCATCGAACACATTGACTTTCATCGTAGCAGCATACCGTTCTGTTGATCGCCGAACCAATTCAGCCACAAATGTATCCTCCTCCTCGCATCGTAATCGATACACAAAGATATTAATATCGAACAGTCTTTCCACGTCATCCAATTTCTTAAAGGGGACTCCACGGAAGTGCCGCTTATCCATGTCTTGCTGCTCTAAATACTCCTCCCAATACCCATCGGCCACTGTGTCACAATCGTGGGGTTTACACTCGTCCAGATGCACGGCCAAACATCGAAACAGACATTTCCGGTCTTTGTAGGGCCCCTTTCGCCCTCCTGTTAATCCATTCAGGCCATGTCGATGAAACAACCACGGGGGAAGTTGTACAGGAGCACCGATCGGGTGATCTCTCATTTTCGTGACGAAAAATGTAACGTTAGTCACCATTTCCACAAGCCATTGGGTATTGGGGCGTTGCAACTGGGCCCAATCCAATGGATCCAACGTAGTCAATTGGTCGATCAGGGGCTCGAGCGAAATCGCATCCGTCACCGTGAACGGCTGATCAAACACATAGGTATTATTGCTGGGGTAGAAATACCGCAGTTGATCCGTCTCCTTGTGCCGTAAGATATACCCAAATGTCATATTCAACTTATAGGCCGTGACCTGATCTTTGAAAATGTTCTCGGCATAGGTAGTGAGATACGTGAGGTCCTCCAACCGAAAATTGTACAAGTCCAAAAGACGACGGTCACGGTGAAAACAATGGCGTATGGTAGCCCAGTGTCGTTGATAAATGACCCTCACACGCTCGTCTTCAGGCAAGACTTCAACCGGAGGTGCTGCTGGGTCCAAGGGAAAATCTTCTCCACGTCTCATGCTTTTCGTCTCATACAAGTGGATAGGCAAACAGGCAGGCAGGCAGGGAGGCAGGCAGGCAGGTAAGTCCAATTGAAATACACCCTTTCCCTAAAAATCAACTGCTTTTATACATGATCCCGGTGAGTGGGGTGGGTTGAAAATGGCGGCACCTTATTTTACACACACAACACCATAAGCCGCCATTTTAAACCCACCCCACTCACATCCCAGGTCAATCAGTGCACGAGGTGAGTGGGGTGGGTTCAAAATGGCGGACTTTAAGCGGTCGGAGAGAAAATAAGGTGCCGCCATTTTGAACCCACCCCACTCACCCACGACCCGGGTGAGTGGGGTGGGTTCAAAATGGCGGACTTTAAGCTGTCGGGAGAGAAATAGTGTGCCGCCATTTTGAACCCACCCCACTCACCCGTGCACTGATTGACCTGGGATGTGAGTGGGGTGGGTTCAAAATGGCGGCACCTTAGAAAAATAAAGGGCCACCATTTTCAACCCACCCCACTCACCCGTGCACTGATTAACCTGGATGTGAGTGGGGTGGGTTCAAAATGGCGGCACCTTATTTTACACACACAACACCATAAGCCGCCATTTTGAACCCACCCCACTCACATTAGGCCACGCCCACTCATCACGCATGCGCACAGACACACTTTCACACCAGGATGAGTGGGGTGGGTTCAAAATGGCGGACTTTAAGCGGTCGGGAGAGAAATAGTGTGCCGCCATTTTGAACCCACCCCACTCACTCATAGGCCACGCCCCCTCACACCTCACTCACGCCCCAATCACGCATGCGCACATAAGGCAAATCAAGTTCTGCGCATGCGCAATGAGGCAAATAGATAATGATTTACGCCTTGTATACTACTTACATACCGGTACTGGCAAATGTAGCCGTTGGATCGCCGATTACATTTTGCAGAATGCAAACGCGATTATACGTTTCTTTACCTGGAGAAAAACAGTTTGCTTGAAAAAAAAAACAATCCCAACTTTTGTTCTCGTTTTCAAGGTTTCATAAAGAAGCTTAATAGCATTCAGAAAGCAACTCTATGGAAAACATTGCCGACTATACATGCTACACTGGCTGAAAGTTAATCATACCGTTTCGGGAAGCCATAATTGCAGTATTTGCATGCATCACATGGCAGTGTGACTAAACGTCACAGGACCTACGAAGTACGGAAGGAATTAGGACTCCCGACGCGAACTGAACTCTTGAAACCTCCCCCCCCCCCCAAAGTTGAAATCCTGCTTAAATTAAGATGGGCACAGCCCAAGTCAGAATCACCAGTGATTTTCATCAAAAATCACCAGAAATTTTCATCAAAAGTAGGTCAGCTCAGAACTTGCTGGTAACAGTCCGCTAATGCACCTTCATGCCAAAAATCAAGGTTCTAATGTCAATGGTTCTCCTTATTTTGCCGACGGAAGGATTAGGATCGACTCACTTCACTCACTCACTCATTACCGAACATAATGTTTTTACCAAATGCGAACAATACCAATAAAGCCTGGGAACAAAATACATAAGACAAGCGGATTTCACCTTTAGTAATGGCCAGTTATTCGTTGATTGCAAATTTAAGAGTAAGAATATCTCTTATAAAAGCTCCCATCTATCCGCACATGTCCGGTTGAATATCGCTAGATATTCACGTGGACCTTCTTAAAACTAAAACCAGTACGAGGCTTCAGCAAAGATGCATCTGTGGCTTATTTGCTCCCGAGCATACCGGACGAAATTTCCTAGACGCATCTCACAGAAATTAACAATTTAAATCAGTGTGCGAAAAATGAACACCAGGCACACTGAAGAGAAGATATATTTGATGTCGGCGTATAGTGAATGATGTTACCACTGTTCTCATATACCGAGAAAAACACACCCAGGCAAATCTCTGTCGAGGTTTGATTGGACTGCATTCATGCAGATGATTTCCAACTTGTGAATTTCAAAATTATATTTATTACCATCTGCGCGAACCCAGTCAAATCAAACCAGTCTTGTGGAAGAGAAAGTGCAACAACAGTGATGCTGATTTATATTTATCACAAAAGATATGAGTTCGTAGGGTTACAGGAAACCTAAAATTCATTTTGAATGACTGTAGGTCCTATAAATAACTGGGAAGCACTTGCATGTCATATAATTTTTATTCTGTCTATTGAAATCAGTTCCAGCATAACAAATGGTGGATTTGGAAAAAAAGCTGAAGAAAATAATTTAGAGAGAAAAAAAACGCAGGATGTTGTATTACATGGCATCACATTTTTTTGGCCTAATATTTAAGTCCTTTTAGTCTTTCAAGGTTCGGTTTAAAAGCATTTGGAGGCAATGGATTGCTACACACCTAAAATTAAAGAATATTCTGTCAAATGGCATACCGGTACTCCCTATCCCACATTTCAAAGTCTATTTATAACAGTGTTCATGGTACTGCAGAGAAAAACATGTGACTCCACATTCATTGGAAGCCAGTTCATGGATCAATTCCGTCTGATTCACAATCAGTCCATGTTATACTCCTCTCAGTTCAGATATTAAAGATTCAGTTATTTTAATATTTTCTATGTGTTGCTCCCTGTATTATTCCATATATGAAGGCCTGTATCATTCAGTACTCTGTTGTTTCTCGAAAAATCATAATGTAAGAGTTAATATGTCCAGTCCACATTGAAGAGAGCATGGGTCTGCATTTTCAAAATGTCTTCTTTTATTTCTGTTTCTCTTCACTTCTGATATTTCAATCTTCAAGCTGTAGAACAAAACAAATGTAAGTTATGATATATCTGAAAAATCTTAACTGACCCATAGAATCACATCAACATAGCAAGTATACTTCATTCTACCTTTTAAAGAGCTATTTTTTCACTGAAGTCATCTAAATGTCTACTTCACAATTGTCCATATAAGTTGTAGTGAACCCTAGCTACCGTTTCTCAATGTATACAATTACAAATTCATCTGACATGTTTGAAGGGTTCAAGGTACATATAATCTGACATTCCAAAGAACCCTAAAGTCACCATATGAAGACAATTTGATCACTTACATTCTATTTGGCCATGTATAGGTGAACTTGTTTGTTCCTCAGCAATATGTAAGCTTAAACAATACTAACTATGCACTGAATAAGATATAATTATTTTTAGCACATAAAGTTCTAGTATACTAGTATTACATACCAAGGAAAACAGATTATTTTTATCAACTTGTGAGATACATGTATTCCCCGAGAAATTGTAAATAGTTCAACCAAACTTGGAAGGCTGTGGTGAAATGAGTGATGAATGTTAATTAATATGGATGTAAAACCATTTTTTTTACAAACATGCTACATAAATGATAATAGATTTTTTTTGCTATCCAAGATAAATTACCCAAATTTTGCTTGTGATGATAGCTTACATATTGATCTTCTACATTGAATTCTTCAACATATTTTGGGACTGAAACTGTCATTTTCTTGTTTTGTGAAAGATAATCTATCCATGGGGTGAGAAAATTTAACTCATAAATTTTAAAGATTTTTACCCCATGAACCGATTATTTTTCTTGCAATAAGAAAATGACATTTAATGTCCTAGAATATTTTTAAAGAATCAGAATTAGTGATTCTAATACATTAAATATTGAAGGTAAATCTGAAAGCTAGCAGTGTAAATAACTTTGGGGTAATTAGTTAGATATTAAAGACTACGTATTTGTCCGCTTATGTCTTATGAAATTACAAGAAAATATATTTATTTCTAGAAACACATCAAAATTCTAGAATAAGCTTACACATCTTTCCAGATTTAATATCTACATGTAAAAACAAAGTTTTTTGTTTGTTTTTAGAAAACCATTCTTTGATGTGTAGTTATACATTTGTTCAGTGCCACCCACTGAATAAATAACAAACTCATCTTAAGCAATTGCTAATTAAAATTAGAATGTATCTTACTTTCAACTCCTCCACATATATGACAGCCAGTGTTCAGGTTTGAACTTTCCCTCCAAACTCAATGGTGGTTTTAGGTTCTGCAACATGAGAGCAGAGTACACATGATTTGTGTGTTAAAGGACAGGTTCAATTTTGATTTGTTTGCGCTAATGACATAATGTTTTCGTATTGCACATGGCGATATGATGTGTAGAATGAAAGTTTATTACACGAGAAACAGTTCAGTATATGATGTAGGTATCAAAATGTAGTACATGTATCATTTTCCACACAGCAAAACTACCATTCTTAGTTGATGTGATCTTAAAAAGTAATTGGATCAGCTTGATTCTGTTTATACATGTATAATGGGAAATCATGGCCTCAAACTTTAACAAGCACATTTTTTTTTGTTATAGCCATTGAACTAATTTACATATTCCGTATACAGTATCGCTGAATTTTTATTCAAGGTAAACCTAGTCTGCAAAATCATATATCTTGATATCATCTATCAAGGCCCAAAGAATTCATCATTGCCAATGCCTGAGACAAGTTCAGATCATAAAACTATTACATATTTGTATATTTGTGTTTGTATATATTGCGCACAGAGAGGCCTCATTTGAAACAAAGAAATTAGATCTCTGGAAAACTAGGTGATTTTAGACTTCCTCACTAGAATTATTAGATATGGTAATTAAAAACATTCATCTTTTGTTACTTCACCTTAATAAGCCGATTCGGTCATCAAAAAGTTGGACTGTGGCGTTGCCTCAAACAAATCGGCATCACAAATCACTGTAAATTTAAATGAAATAATTTAATTTCTTCACAGATTAATATGTGAATCACAAAACCCTGAAATAAAATCAAAATATTGAAATTTGTGTGTGGAAGGGGGGGAGGAGGGGGCTGGAGTAATATGGGAGCTAATTGTTGATATAATTTTAATTTACTGAATATATATAGGCCCTAAATAGGCAGTAAAAAATATATGAATATGAATAATATAATATATAAACGGTTGCAATCCGATTTTGGGTGAAATATTTTAACAGAATGACGACTGACAATGTGAATATCAACACGTGCGAGACTGTAACCTGTAAAACACACCAATTCAGTCACCGCACCCTTTGCCTTTAAATTGGTGCTCAACTTGAACTACTGAATGCAACAACAAATGGAAGGTCTCAAAACAAGCAGGGATATGTACTTTATAAACACCCAAGTTGAGCTAATTCTGAGTCGTCGGATAATCTGTTTTTGAAAACATTATTTACCCACTATTTTACAGCATTTCGTGCCAAACTTGCTTCACAATGGCGCCAAGACGGGACACACTCATCGCACAAAGTTGTCAATATTTTTACAAATACATCAGCCCCTGTCCTATTTTGTACGAGTTAACCAGTCATTGGCACCCATACTCTATAAATATGTTCATGTTCAAGCAGAAACCACAAACTGAAATAGTAAAAACTGACATAAAAGACACCAACCTGCTGTTGCAATGTTGACAACTTCTGCGTCTTCGCAAGTCACGTGATTCGGCTCAAGGGTTCAAGGTCGCGTCAACAAAATGCCGGCCAAGGCCTAACCCTATATGCAGCGAAGGATGACGTAGCGTAATGTGGGTTAGGTATCCAGACTACGACCGTCGTGCCGGAGCGGCCAATTTTCCAGCGGAGAGCGACCCCTGGTGGCGAGGTTGCCATAGGCGCGTACAGTAGCTGGATGGATGGATGCACGAGAAGCCAGTGAAGACAGATATGCTAAACTATCATCACTTTGCAACAGTCAGCAAAAATATAGGCTACACTATCTTCCCATGGAGTCAGCCAGCTCCACTTTGGGCTGGCTTTCGCCCTTAATTTGATAGAAGTTAGTAAAAATATAGACTATACTTTAATCCTTTGATGACAGCCGAAATAGGGACTGCAGCAATCAGATATATATATATATGTCAAACTTTCGTCCCTTGATAAAGGCCAGCAGCGGGCTACACTTTCATCTGTTGATCGCAGTCTGTAAAAAATTTGGGGGCTGCAGTTTCATCGCTAATGGCACCCATCAACGAAACATAGGCTACATTATCGACCCTTGTTGATTGGAGCGATATGCAAGAGGTGGGAAAAATTGACGACGTCTGGCGACTAAAAAGCAACCATACGACTCTACAAGAAAGCTTCCCTCGGCACCTCACATCCTCGAACGTAGCCTTAGTATCCCAGCCGCGCTTTTATTGCAGGTGTTCAAGTGGGGTCTATGAAGTATCCACGGAGTGAAGTCTATGAAGATAACCAGCACAAATGTAGCTTGGCTACACTTTTTTTCTTGAACACAACCAGCAGAGATACATATAAGATCTTCTATTGATGGCAGTCAGCAAAGATATACAGGTTAGACTTTTATCAATGTTGGGGGAAGGATACTACTTACCCGGAAGACTCTTCTCAAAGAAGCGAGTCTAGCGGGGTGTTAAAGATACAGATCGATGGCTAAATTCGTCTACACATTGATCGGGAACAGGAAGAAAGCTATGCCCCTTGACTGGGCGTAAACTGTGCGAAACAATCTTAACTCAATTACAGCAAGTAAGTCTGACAAAAAAATGGTAAGTTGACCTCCAATTTTTTTACTGTTTCAAATTCACGCCGGTACGGGGAACGCGAGACAATCGAAATTGTTCAGGAGATTGGGCCGAATCTGACCGTTTTAAGACTTTTCAAGGGGTTTTCTATTAAAGATGAAGCAAGCTTGAAGGGGAATGCTCGAATTTCCGTTTTCTATAATATGTTAATGTTGTGTCTTAAAATACCAGCCTCTTTCAGAAAATATATAGAAAAGAGTGATTTGGGTTGAAGATTTTATGACAATTGGTGATAGAAAACGGACCCATTGTCTAATCCCTGCCGAATATAAAGAACCTCTGGAGTGCAGTCATATAGGCTACACACTATCAACCCTTGGTGCCAAACAGATAATATATAGGCTACACTATACCAACCCTTGATAACCAATATACCAATAACGATGACAACCAGCATATTCTACGATCCATCGGCACTCCCCCTCCCCGCAAAAAAAAACAGAAAAGGGCGCCTTATGTTTGGAGAAGAGGACTTCACAGACGATGATATAGCACATCATAGGGAGACTCGTGAAGTCTACTAACACCGACTGCCAAATGGATCCGAAGTCTTCACAAAGAATCAACTCAGAAGATTAAAACATGCATAGTGCGGTATGAACTCATTGTTTGACTCTTCTTCTGTCAACTGCTTGAAGCTATTAAATTCGTGTCGGCCTTCAATCATTGACAGCTCTGGTATAAAGCCTGTCACATCGTATGGAAGTGTTATTATGGCGGCTTTTGTGCTCTTTGGCATTCTGTCCCCAGCACGACGTCATCAATTCGTCAAGTCATTTTACTGAAGAAAACGAATCATTGGAATTATTGAATTCCGTCCGTTTCCGTTCGTTTTGATTTGGACCTGAATCCATCAGCTGCTTCTTCCTATACAAACACCCTCAACAATATAAAATGTACTCTATCAAACCCAACCAAACCATCTATGTCTGGAAACAGATACATACCAATGTCAGCTTTCGCTGTTATACCGACAAATCAAAACATATTCATACCCTTAATGGTGAAATAATAGCCTGGAATATAAGTATTTATTACCTACTTTTCAACAGGCATGGCAATCATGCAAAAAAGCAAAAAAAACCACGAGCATATGGAATGCATATAACAAATATCGGTTTTCTTGCGAAACGAACATGAACCAAATATTAATATTCGTGATTTTAGATAAGCAAAGAATAATATATAACGAACGAGCTACCGAAAATAAAAGAGCTATCAAGGACCATGAAATTATTTCCCAGTTTAGTCATAATGACTTGATTTAATTACCTAGTTTCAAGAACTTATCTACACCAATTAAGTCCCCCAATGAGATTACTTCTCCCTGCAGAACGCTTTTGAATCAGACCAGCCCTGTGCTACAAGACCCGGTCGAAGTCCCCTTCAATGTTCTAAGAGAAACAGTTTTAATCTCTCAAGATTCGATCGAATGCATGTACCAAGTGAATGGACAGTCCCAAATTTCGCCTGATGTTATTAAACACAATTAGTTAAGCTCGTTCGCTTCGTTTGCTAAGGAACGACAAGCGGTATCCACTGACCAGTAATACGTGTGCCAATACTCAGCCAAGATCACAACCTACAACTCAAGAATATCTAAGAAAACGAGAGGTTTGAGGGGATTGCTTCCATGGCATGAAAAGAGCTACGAAACGGCTGTCATTCTTAAAACACGCACGAGTTCAATCCAAGCTTGATCTTTAGCACTATCTCTTCTCCGGATTAGAGAGCTTCGGACGTGTCGGGCACCTGGGAATATCTTCGGTGATTAAAAGTGGGAGAATTAATTAGAACCCTTTCGCGATAGCCCGGTTTCTCTATGTATATCTCTATACGTTTACCAGGAATTCTGAAACTCTCCCGTCGCTTTTTTCTCCCCAAATTCACAAACGGTTAGATTAATCAATACCGAGGGCTGAAACATGACGATGGTGAATGGACAGCAACCGATCAAAGACAATTTCATTTAGCAGTGCGCCTGTCGAGGGATACCTAAATCGATACGCAAAGGCCAGGATGAAAATTCATCGCTTCATTCCGTGACCCCAATTCGGCCTGCAGTATTGGGCAATCTTTCCGCACTATTCTCTATTCTGGACGCTCTTTATATTTTTGATTAAAGTGGAAAATTCATAATGCGGCCACACTCCAACCGGACAATGTATTTCTTATAGGTCTCCAGAATATAACGTTGGTAAATCAGTTTAGCTGAACCATAAAGCCAACCCTAGAATTAGTTGACCAGAGAGGTGGGTTTGTTCAAGATCTATGACACCAACAGGCTGCAATAAATCCACTTTTTGGGTGTAACAATCCACAACATTTGTGAAAGGAGATACTACTAATACGTACTGCATCTAATTTCATACCTTAACATACGAAATAAATCAAATAAATGTATGAAATATTGCTGAATGATTTACCTTTGTATTATGGCGGGAAAGTGTATGTGTAATATTGTTGTTACACATCGGGGAAAGCACTTTTTTGGAACTGCAATATAAGTTCTGAACAGTTTGCCTTTGTGGCCATTTTTCTTTAAAGGTGAACTGCACAGATTTTTAGATTCTCTTTTTTATATTTTATACAGGTTGAACAATGAAAGAATTATCGGTCTATCTACAGCGTCTGGTTTAATGTGACGTAGTTTGTCTGTTAGAAGCTTTAAACAATTTGGCCGCTAGAGCGCAGCTGAATTCCGATTTGCAAACCGTCATCGCTTATCTTTCCTTGATTGTCCCGTCAGACAAGTCACTCGAAGACTGAACGTTACAGGCATTGACGTCCGGCCAGGTGGTCTGATGTAACGTCATAAACCAGCGTCAAACAAGGGCTGTTATCTGAGGGTTTGAGGCACCGAATTATTAGTCTGGATACCTAACCCACATTACGCTACGTCATCCTTCGCTGCATATAGGGTTAGGCCTTGGCCAGCATTTTGTTGACGCGACCTTGACCCCTAGTCTGGATACCTAACCCACATTACGCTACGTCATCCTTCGCTGCATATAGGGTTAGGCCATGGCCGGCATTTTGTTGACGCGACCTTGACCCCTTGAGCCGAATCACGTGACTTGCGAAGACGCAGAAGTTGTCAACATTGCAACAGCAGGTTGGTGTCTTTTATGTCAGTTTTTACTATTTCAATTTGTGGTTTCTGCTTGAACATGAACATATTTATAGAGTATGGGTGCCAATGACTGGTTAACTCGTACAAAATAGGACAGGGGCTGATGTATTTGTAAAAATATTGACAACTTTGTGCGATGAGTGTGTCCCGTCTTGGCGCCATTGTGAAGCAAGTTTGGCACGAAATGCTGTAAAATAGTGGGTAAATAATGTTTTCAAAAACAGATTATCCGACGACTCAGAATTAGCTCAACTTGGGTGTTTATAAAGTACATATCCCTGCTTGTTTTGAGACCTTCCATTTGTTGTTGCATTCAGTAGTTCAAGTTGAGCACCAATTTAAAGGCAAAGGGTGCGGTGACTGAATTGGTGTGTTTTACAGGTTACAGTCTCGCACGTGTTGATATTCACATTGTCAGTCGTCATTCTGTTAAAATATTTCACCCAAAATCGGATTGCAACCGTTTATATATTATATTATTCATATTCATATATTTTTTACTGCCTATTTAGGGCCTATATATATTCAGTAAATTAAAATGATATCAACAATTAGCTCCCATTACTCCAGCCCCCTCCTCCACCCCCCCACACACACAAATTTCAATATTTTGATTTTATTTCAGGGTTTTGTGATTCACATATTAATCTGTGAAGAAATTAAATTATTTCATTTAAATTTACAGTGACTTGTGATGCCGATTTGTTTGAGGCAACGCCACAGTCCAACTTTTTGATGATCGAATCGGCTTATTAAGGTGAAGTAACAAAAGATGAATGTTTTTAATTACCATATCTAATAATTCTAATGAGGAAGTCTAAAATCACCTAGTTTTCCAGAGATCTAATTTCTTTGTTTCAAATGAGGCCTCTCTGTGCACAATATATACAAACACAAATATACAAATATGTAATAGTTTTATGATCTGAACTTGTTTCAGGCATTGGCAATGATGAATTCTTTGGGCCTTGTTAGATGATATCAAGATATATGATTTTGCAGACTAAGTTTACCTTGGATAAAAATTCAGCGATACTGTATACGGAATATGTAAATTAGTTCAATGGCTATAACAAAAAAAAAAATGTGCTTGTTAAAGTTTGAGGCCATGATTTCCCATTATACATGTATAAACAGAATCAAGCTGATCCAATTACTTTTTAAGATCACATCAACTAAGAATGGTAGTTTTGCTGTGTGGAAAATGATACATGTACTACATTTTGATACCTACATCATATACTGAACTGTTTCTCGTGTAATAAACTTTCATTCTACACATCATATCGCCATGTGCAATATGAAAGGTATTTTATAAACATTATGTCATTAGCGCAAACAAATCAAAATTGAACCTGTCCTTTAATACACAAATCATGTGTACTCTTGCTCTCATGTTGCAGAACCTAAAACCACCATTGAGTTTGGAGAGAAAGATCAAACCTGAACACTGGTTGTCATATATGTGGAGGAGTTGAAAGTAAGATACATTCTAATTTTAATTAGCAATTGCTTAAGATGAGTTTGTTATTTATTCAGTGGGTGGCACTGAACAAATGTATAACTACACATCAAAAAATGGTTTTCTAAAAACAAAAAAACGACTTTGTTTTTACATGTAGATATTAAATCTGGAAAGATCTGTAAGCTTATTCTAGAATTTTGATGTGTTTCTAGAAATAAATATATTTTCTTGTAATTTCATAAGACATAAGTGCACAAATACGTAGTCTTTAATATCTAACTAATTACCCCAAAGTTATTTACACTGCTAGCTTTCAGATTTACCTTCAATATTTAATGTATTAGAATCACTAATTCTGATTTTTAAAAAATATTCTAGGACATTAAATGTCATTTTCTTATTGCAAGAAAAATAATCGGTTCATGGGGTAAAAATCTTTAAAATTTATGAGTTAAATTTTCTCACCCCATGGACAGATTATCTTTCACAAAACAAGAAAATGACAGTTTCAGTCCCAAAATATGTTGAAGAATTCAATGTAGAAGATCAATATGTAAGCTATCATCACAAGCAAAATTTGGGTAATTTATCTTGGATAGCAAAATAAATCTATTATCATTTATGTAGCATGTTTGTAAAAAAAATGGTTTTACATCCATATTAATTAACATTCATCACTCATTTCACCACAGCCTTCCAAGTTTGATTGAACTATTTACAATTTCTCGGGGAATACATGTATCTCACAAGTTGATAAAAATAATCTGTTTTCCTTGGTATGTAATACTAGTATACTAGTTATGTGCTAAAAATAATTATATCTTATTCAGTGCATAGTTAGTATTGTTTAAGCTTACATATTGCTGAGGAACAAACAAGTTCACCTATACATGGCCAAATAGAGTGTAAGTGATCAAATTGTCTTCATATGGTGACTTTAGGGTTCTTTGGACTCAATGGACTGTCAGATTATATGTACCTTGAACCCTTCAGACATGTCAGATGAATTTGTAATTGTATACATTGAGAAACGGTAGCTAGGGTTCACTACAACTTATATGGACAATTGTGAAGTAGACATTTAGATGACTTCAGTGAAAAAATAGCTCTTTAAAAGGTAGAATGAAGTATACTTGGTTGATGTGATTCTGTGGGTCAGTTAAGATTTTTCAGATATATCATAACTTACATTTGTTTTGTTCTACAGCTTGAAGATTGAAATACCAGAAGTGAAGAGAAACAGAAATAAAAGAAGACATTTTGAAAATGCAGACCCATGCTCTCTTCAATGTGGACTGGACATATTAACTCTTACATTATGATTTTTCGAGAAACAACAGAGTACTGAATGATACAGGCCTTCATATATGGAATAATACAGGGAGCAACACATAGAAAATATTAAAATAACTGAATCTTTAATATCTGAACTGAGAGGAGTATAACATGGACTGATTGTGAATCAGACGGAATTGATCCATGAACTGGCTTCCAATGAATGTGGAGTCGCATGTTTTTCTCTGCAGTACCATGAACACTGTTATAAATAGACTTTGAAATGTGGGATAGGGAGTACCGGTATGCCATTTGACAGAATATTCTTTAATTTTAGGTGTGTAGCAATCCATTGCCTCCAAATGCTTTTAAACCGAACCTTGAAAGACTAAAAGGACTTAAATATTAGGCCAAAAAAATGTGATGCCATGTAATACAACATCCTGCGTTTTTTTTCTCTCTAAATTATTTTCTTCAGCTTTTTTCCAAATCCACCATTTGTTATGCTGGAACTGATTTCAATAGACAGAATAAAAATTATATGACATGCAAGTGCTTCCCAGTTATTTATAGGACCTACAGTCATTCAAAATGAATTTAGATTTCCTGTAACCCTACGAACTCATATTTTTTGTGATAAATATAAATCAGCATCACTGTTGTTGCACTTTCTCTTCCACAAGACTGAGGTCAATAAATCCTTTCAGTAATAATCATCTACACATGTCCAGTTCCATATCAGTTGTAAAACCACTTTAGCGCTAGGTGCACCCACTTCAATTATGCATCAAAGCGAAGAAGCCAAGTGACATCTCTTTTGAGATTTGATTTGACTGGGTTCGCGCAGATGGTAATAAATATAATTTTGAAATTCACAAGTTGAAAATCATCTGCATGAATGCAGTCCAATCAAACCTCGACAGAGATTTGCCTGGGTGTGTTTTTCTCGGTATATGAGAACAGTGGTAACATCATTCACTATACGCCGACATCAAATATATCTTCCCTTCAGTGCGCCTGGTGTTCATTTTTCGCACACTGATTTAAATTGTTAATTTCTGTGAGATGCGTCTAGGAAATTTCGTCCGGTGTGCTCGGGAGCAAATAAGCCACAGATGCATCTTTGCTGAAGCCTCGTACTGGTTTTAGTTTTAAGAAGGTCCACGTGAATATCTAGCGATATTCAACCGGACATGTGCGGATAGATGGGAGCTTTTATAAGAGATATTCTTACTCTTAAATTTGCAATCAACGAATAACTGGCCATTACTAAAGGTGAATCCGCTTGTCTTATGTATTTTGTTCCCAGGCTTTATTGGTATTGTTCGCATTTGGTAAAAACATTATGTTCGGTAATGAGTGAGTGAGTGAAGTGAGTCGATCCTAATCCTTCCGTCGGCAAAATAAGGAGAACCATTGACATTAGAACCTTGATTTTTGGCATGAAGGTGCATTAGCGGACTGTTACCAGCAAGTTCTGACCTGACCTACTTTTGATGAAAATTTCTGGTGATTTTTGATGAAAATCACTGGTGATTCTGACTTGGGCTGTGCCCATCTTAATTTAAGCAGGATTTCAACTTTGGGGGGGGGGGGGGGGGTTCAAGAGTTCAGTTCGCGTCGGGAGTCCTAATTCCTTCCGTACTTCGTAGGTCCTGTGACGTTTAGTCACACTGCCATGTGATGCATGCAAATACTGCAATTATGGCTTCCCGAAACGGTATGATTAACTTTCAGCCAGTGTAGCATGTATAGTCGGCAATGTTTTCCATATATAGAGTTGCTTTCTGAATGCTATTAAGCTTCTTTATGAAACCTTGAAAACGAGAACAAAAGTTGGGATTGTTGTTTTTTTTCCAAGCAAACAGTTTGTCTCCAGGTAAAGAAACGTATAATCGCGTTTGCATTCTGCAAAATGTAATCGGCGATCCAACGGCTACATTTGCCAGCTATGTATTTCAATCTACGCAGTTTCGGTTGCATACGCTCACTTCTGTATTTAACAGTTAAGTCATTTCGTATATCTGAGAAGAAACTGACCTCAGAGATGAGGCAATAATAACCATTTAAGGATAACCATAACCATAAAAAGGATAATATGGGAATAGAACCGAAAATGCTTTCTGTTGACGAATTGCAACGGCTGGCAAATTGATCACTTCATTTGGAAGATTCGCCATATCTATATCCGATTTTAATTCTGGTATTTCTTCTATCTTGAGGAGATTCTCATTTCGGAAATATTTAGTTTGATGCAGATTTCCTCTTATTTCATGGCGAACACATTACTGGAAAAGATACCGTGTCGATTCACCGCCGGGGAATTTTCCGTGAGATGCCGACACGTAGATTTGGTCACGTTCAGTGAAAGTTCAGCAATTAATTTTAAATCTAAATACATTCCCCATGTTTCTTGTATTATAGGATCATGAATGTAGCATAGGATCGTGAATATAACACTTCTGCAGAACATAAAAAATCGAGATAATGGTCAAAAACTCAGATTGACTTTCCATGCCTTGTTGGCACACGTTACTCGAATGAACATGTTCCAGACATTGTAGAAAAACATATATTAAAAATATGATAAAACGAATATTTTTATGCGCCTAGAAGTCGAATCAATTCCTTTTTTTAATTTTGTAACCCCATTTGTTTAACCACAGTAATGTCACATTATTATGGCCATGTATTTGTCGGTAGTATATCCGTGATCATAATACATTATACTAATAGTACATCTTTTAGTTTTTTAAATGGAGATAGCCATATATCTCGTGCCTTTTCATTCCCGAATATTCTTTCCGAATACAGTGGAATTCATTTCATGTTTTTCTCGTAAGGCTCGCACGTGTGTTATAACATTTACGGATCAACGTCACGAGAGGCATTATGGGATATGACGTCGCCGCCAAGGCGAAGGTCACAGGACCCGGGGCCAGTCTCTATGTATCCCAACGTTATTAATAGAGACGGGTATCCAGTCTACCTTGACCCCTTGAGCCGAATCACGTGACTTGCGAAGACGCAGAAGTTGTCAACATTGCAACAGCAGGTTGGTGTCTTTTATGTCAGTTTTTACTATTTCAATTTGTGGTTTCTGCTTGAACATGAACATATTTATAGAGTATGGGTGCCAATGACTGGTTAACTCGTACAAAATAGGACAGGGGCTGATGTATTTGTAAAAATATTGACAACTTTGTGCGATGAGTGTGTCCCGTCTTGGCGCCATTGTGAAGCAAGTTTGGCACGAAATGCTGTGAAATAGTGGGTAAATAATGTTTTCAAAAACAGATTATCCGACGACTCAGAATTAGCTCAACTTGGGTGTTTATAAAGTACATATCCCTGCTTGTTTTGAGACCTTCCATTTGTTGTTGCATTCAGTAGTTCAAGTTGAGCACCAATTTAAAGGCAAAGGGTGCGGTGACTGAATTGGTGTGTTTTACAGGTTACAGTCTCGCACGTGTTGATATTCACATTGTCAGTCGTCATTCTGTTAAAATATTTCATCCAAAATCGGATTGCAACCGTTTATATATTATATTATTCATATTCATATATTTTTTACTGCCTATTTAGGGCCTATATATATTCAGTAAATTAAAATTAGGCTATATCAACAATTAGCTCCCATTACTCCAGCCCCTATGGCAAACCGTTTTGGTATTTATTCATTTATTTTTGATATCAAAAATTCTTTTTTTGATATCAAAAATAAAAGTTTATTTTTGATATCAAAAATACTATTTTGGATATCAAAAATTCTTTTTTTGATATCAAAAATACTATTTTGGATATCAAAAATACTATTTTGGATATCAACAATTCTATTTTTGATATCAAAAAAAGAATTTTTGATATCAAAAATAGAATTGTTGATATCAAAAATAGTATTTTTGATATCAACAATTATCCGATTAAATACCAAAACGGCGCACATTTATTTTTGATAACAAAAAAAAGAATTTTTGATATCAAAAATAAAGGAATAAATACCAAAACGGCTTGCCATAAGCCCTCAGCCTTGTTAGATGATATCAAGATATATGATTTTGCATACTAAGTTTACCTTGGATAAAAATTCAGCGATACTGTATACGGAATATGTAAATTAGTTCAATGGCTATAACAAAAAAAAAATGTGCTTGTTAAAGTTTGAGGCCATGATTTTCCATTATACATGTATAAACAGAATCAAGCTGATCCAATTACTTTTTAAGATCACATCAACTAAGAATCAATGGTAGTTTTGCTGTGTGGAAAATGATACATGTACTACATTTTGATACCTACATCATATACTGAACTGTTTCTCGTGTAATAAACTTTCATTCTACACATCATATCGCCATGTACAATATGAAAGGTATTTTATAAACATTATGTCATTAGCGCAAACAAATCAAAATTGAACCTGTCCTTTAATACACACATCATGTGTACTCTTGCTCTCATGTTGCAGAACCTAAAACCACCATTGAGTTTGGAGGGAAAGTTCAAACCTGAACACTGGCTGTCATATATGTGGAGGAGTTGAAAGTAAGATACATTCTAATCTTAATTAGCAATTGCTTAAGATGAGTTTGTTATTTATTCAGTGGGTGGCACTGAACAAATGTATAACTACACATCAAAAAATGGTTTTCTAAAAACAAAAACAAAACTTTGTTTTTACATGTAGATATTAAATCTGGAAAGATCTGTAAGCTTATTCTAGAATTTTGATGTG
>JAVTVY010017910.1:0-76501 GCA_036873755.1 Hanleya hanleyi
ATTCCTCACGACATAGACGAACCCTATTACTTCGATTCCGAGCAGACCAACGTGGTAGTGCTCGATGATCTGATGAGTGCGGCCAGGGACAATTCGAAAATCGCCGACCTATTCACCAAAGGGTCCCATCATCGCAATCTGTCCGTCATCTATTTGACTCAGAATCTCTTTCCTCAAGGGAAGGCGTCCAGAGATATTGCCTTGAACTGCCAATACTTTGTGTTGTTCTCCAATCCCATTGATAGAACACAAATCCGTGTGTTTGGTAGTCGAATTTATCCTCAGAACATTGACCATTTTATGTGGGCGTTTCAAGAAGCGACAATTCGTCCGTACGGCTACCTGTTCGTAGATTTAAAAGCCCATACCCCGAAGATCGTCGGCTGACGACCCACCTGTTACGCGGCGAGGAATCACCACAACGGTATGTACACCTACACCATCCGCCGAGTCCACTCCTGGCAGAGCAGCAGCAGCCCACCCCCATACAGCGGGTCCGCTTCATACCATCAGTCCCGGAATATCACCCAACCGTGAAGGCCCAACCCGAGGTTGAAGAACATAATGTGAACTCGAGGCTATGGAAGGATTTGTTCAAAGAAAATATGGACGCCGAGATGGGCGAGATTTTGGAGGCCACAGGAAACAAGTTTCAACGCAAAGGGTATTCGAAAGAAGAAGCTGCAATTTTAGCCCATAACAGATTGGCACCCAGACTACGACGGGCTTTACGTCAGCAGTATGTCGACTTACTGACCCATATGAAATTGTTGGATAAGGAACCAGTCCATATGGAAATTGAAAGAACAGCGTCGATGTTGAAAACCTCGGGCATGAACTGGAAAGCGGCGTATGTCAGAGCAATAGCACAAAAGAAACATTTGTTCGAACGCATCATTAAACAACGTTAAAGCATTAAGAAAGTGTGTTAAAGCGTTGAGACGAGCGTTAAGGCGTAACGACGGACGTTGACGAGCGTCACTGCATTTCGATGAATTGGTGTCAATTCCATGAAATCAGAGCTTCTGAGCTAATTCACCAGGGCGTTGAAGCGTTGAGCTAAGCGTTGATGGGCGTTGCTGTCTATAAAAGCGAGCGTATTCCCAAAACACGCACAGTCGTCGTTCAACCGTCAACATGGCTTATACTTGTTCTGAGTGTGAACGCACGTTCACCAGACATTACGATATGATGCGACACCAGAAAAATATACATGGGACTGAAGACGCCGAGGAGCCCGTTGAGGCAGATACTGATACAGAGTCCAAGATGGCTGACAGTCTATCTACTGATATGGAGAGCTTGACCTCAGAGAATCAGCCTTCATCCCAGGAAAGTGAGGCAGAACCTACCTTCTGGGATCGTATTGTGACAGCAGCTATCAATACTCACGCTGAAGCGATCGAGGACACTGGAGAGGATAATTTACAACAGACGTACACCCAAATGCGCCCCCCGCATCAGGAAAACAGCCATGGCGATCTATGAACAGTATACCTTACTACCGCTTGAAATGAAAGGGGACCCCACGCACAGGTCCATCATGAAGACCAAGCGTCACTTGGAAGAGGATATGGGTTTACCACCCACCGAGGCCCTGGAAATGCGATTAGAATGCGCAAACAACTGTTTCAGGACATGCTGCCCGATGAATATCCAGGCCTGCCTGACGATGATTAGAACAAACGGTTCAGAGCGAACATGGCCGAAGACGGAACTCTCTGAAATGGCGGCTTTTGATTGACAAGAATACATCTAACGGACAGGAACGAATAGGACAGATGCAAATGGCGGTCTCTGATTGGACAAGAGTCTTTCTTGAATTGTAAACATGCCCACCCGCGGCTCCCTCTAGTGGGGTAAGGTTATGATGGAGGGGAAAATAGAAAAACTCATATGAAAAAATCTGGTTGTTGTTGTTGTTCCTCATGTGTCATCCTTTGTTGTTGCTTTCAGCTGCTTTCTTCCTCCGGTCTATACTTACGGCGTCAAAACGTCTAGCAGGACCCATACAAGGACCAGTTTTCTTTAATACTCAGGTGACCACATCCCGACGGAATGGCCAGTTTTCGACACCGGATGTGCCGCCATCTTGAACATACGTGCCGCCATCTTGGATATGGCCCATAATGCACCGGGTCAAAATGCTCGCTTCTGATTGGCTGAGAGCTCTGTGACGGATTTGAAATACTCGCTTCTGATTGGACGAGAGCTCCGCATTGCGTCTACGCATGCGCAGAATGATATTCCTACCTCACCATCTCGACCCCAAATACCTTCAAAAATGGCCCGAAAATGGGCACTTTCGCTACTACTCATACCGATGACGTCACCGATGACGTCACAGATGACGCGAACATCCCTCAAATCGGAATGTACACCCCGAGAACTACAAGATGACACCTTCGAGGACGCATTCTAACCGTGAATAGCCCATCTCGATCCCAAATACCTTCATGTACTGCCCGAAAATGTCCACTTTCGCTACTACTCGTACCGATGACGTCACCGATGACGTCAAAGATGACGCGAACATCCCTCAAATCGGAATGTACACCCCGAGAACTACAAGATGACACCTTCCAGGACGCATTCGAACCGTGAATAGCCCATCTCGACCCCAAATACCTCATGTACTGCCCGAAAATGCTCCCTTTCGCTACACACGTACTGATGACGTCACCGATGACGTCACAGATGACGCGAACATCCTCAAATCGGAATGTACACCCCGAGAACTACAAGATGACACCTTCCAGGACGCATTGGAACCGTGAATAGCCCATCTCGATCCCAAATACCTTCATGTACTGCCCGAAAATGTCCACTTTCGCTACTACTCGTACCGATGACGTCACCGATGACGTCAAAGATGACGCGGATACCCCTCAAATCGGAATGTGCACCCCGAGAACTACAAGATGACACCTTCCAGGACGCATTCGAAACCCAGAATAGCCCATCTCGACCCCAAATACCTTCCTTCACTGCCCCAAAATGGCCACTTTACTTACTACAACCAACTGCGCATGCGCAGATTAACGCGACATGCATTCAAAAACACACCATTCTGACTCTACCCCCACACAAGCTTCACTTTGACACCTCACACGACCCATTCGAACCGTGATTAGCTCATCTCTAACCCAAACACACCCCTACATAGCACCCAAAATGCCTGTTTTCTATATTACGGCCAGACTGCGCATGCGCAGACTATTGAACACGGACGAACCATTAGCCCAGTCGGATGCTCCTCCACGAGAGCTTCAAAATAAGACCTCACTCGCCCCCATTGGACCACCAGGGACTCACCTAGACTCCAACATGTCCACCCCGTATGGCCCTTTACACCCATAGCCATGCAGTATAGGCCTTGGTGACTTTTTTCAAAAATTTCACCAATTCGCTCCGCAACCCTACCCATCGTGTTCTAAATGACGAGACGTGAAAAACGAGACCCCACAACCCTACCGCAAATGTATAGAAGTACGTTTCCCAGGGGGACAAACATTGATCCTATACCCTCAGTATGGGACTATATGGGGTTCGGTGACTTTTTTCAAAAATTTCACCTATTCGCACGGGGACACTTCCTATCATGTTCTTAAATGACGAGACGAGTAAAACGAGACCCCACAACCCTACCGCAAATGTATAGAAGTACGTTTCCCAGGGGACAAACATCGGTCCTATACCCTAGTATGGGACTATATGAGGCTCGGTGACTTTTTTCAAAAATTTCACCGTTTCGCTCCGGGACACTTCTTATCATGTTTGTTTTGACGAGACTAAGAAAACGAGACCCCACAACCTATACCGCAAATGTGGAGAAGTAGGTTTCCCAGGATGGTCCTATACCTCCCATACCCCATATAGGCATTTTCCCGTAATTTAGAATAAAGTCCGTATTCCGTATTTTTTCAGGAAAATTTTTACATACACCCACCCTGGAACTAGGGGGAGATAACTCTATTGACAGGCGAGCCCCGTTAAGCCCGGCGACCTATATACCACCCATACCCATATAGGCATTTTCCCCAATTTTTCGATAAAGTCCGTTTTCCGTTTTTTTTTTTTTTTAGGAAAAATTTTACATGCACCCACCCAGCCAGCAAATACCCCTTCACCTAGGCTTCACTTTGATACCTCACTCGACCCCATTGGACCATTAGGGGCTCCCCTAGCGCCAGCGCGGCTATTTCCATACCCTTCGGCCACCGCGCATGCGCACAATGCCGCTATTTCAACCCCACACCCAGTCCATTAGATGCCCCTTCATGAATGCTTCACTTTGATACCTCACTCGACCCCATCGGTCCACTAGGGGCTCCCCTACATCTCAAAACGGCTATTTCCATACCCTTCGGCCACCGCGCATGCGCAGAAGGCCGCTATGTCAACCCCACACCCAGCCCATTAGATGCCCCTTCACATAAGCTTCACTTTGATACCTCACTCGACCCCATCGGACCATTTTATCTAGGGACTTTTTCTCCGCGGAAGCTTTTTCCCGCGACCGCATCACCACCAAAACCGCATCACCACGGAGGAATACATGGAACTATTTTTGACCTTTGTCCCGGAACTATAGCCTAGACAGGTCAGTACATGCCTTGATCACGTGATCGTCATGGGAAACCCCCACTGGGGAACTCCCCTGGGAAACCCCGCCACATGACCTTGACCTCTGTGACCTTGAAATGAGGTCGAAATGAGGTCAACACTCAGGAATTTGCGGTTTACCTACTACTACCCTCGTCTGTTGGCCTATGATGGTCGACTCCCCCCCTCCCCCTCTGATGAATTTTCGTTGCATTCGCGCTTGTAGGGCATATCTCAGACCTCAGATTGACTATAACCAGTCCTCGATTTTTCCCATGACTAAGGCGATGTTCCTCACACCAGCGGCGATGTTCCTCATGACTGAGCCGTCGTGCTTACCATGCTGTAAAAATCAAACTCCGCGTATTTTAAATCTGCTAGTTTAGAGGGCAGTTTAGTACATGTGTATCTATCACAAAATATAGTTAGCCAACACATACTGTAATTTTATATATTTTTTCTTATGCATATCAAAAGATATCGGCAAAGAACCCGAGTAGGACCAGACTCACTCCTGGGTAAAGAAAGATGGTCCGTGTAACCTTGCACAGTTCAATTTTCATCAAAAATTGAAATTTGACCGTCAATTTTCAATTTTCGTTTTTTGTTTCTGTAATCTCAAAATCAAAAAATTGAAATTTGACCGTCAATTTTCAATTTTCGTTTTTCGTTTTTGTGATCTCAAAATCAAAAATTGAAATTTGAACGTCAATTTTCAATTTTTGATTTTGGGATTACAAAAACAAAAAACGAAAATTCATATTTGACGGTCAATTTTCAATTTTCGTTTTTTGTTTTGCTTCACGCAAAAATGAAAATCAAATATTGAAAATTGTTCGTTTTTCATTTTTTGATTTTAACTCTGACGTAAGTAGTATAGAAAACACGGCTAAAGTAGTATTGACCTACTTTTTTGTTCCCCCCGGGTAAAATTTGAGGCGGAACTGTGGCGGCAGGGGTGATCACGTGGCGATCACGTGGCGATCACGTGATCAAGGCATGTACTGACCTGTCTAGGCTATAGTTCCGGCAACCTTTGACCTCGAATTCTTCCGCGGTGATGCGGTCTGGTGGTGATGCGGTCTGCTTCCGCGGACAGAAAGTAGTCTCATGGGTTGACTTCCAATGTTAATGTATACGGGGAATACCTAAATAGACGTTTTGTGACCTAGGGGAGCCACTAATGGTCCAATGGGGTCATATGAGGTATCAATGTGAAGCATTCGTGAAGGGGCATCTGATTGGACTAGCGGCTCGGGCGTTGTCACCGTTCTGCGCATGCGCGGTGGCCAAAGGGTATGGAAATAGACGTTTTGGGATCTAGGGGAGCCCCTAATGGGCCGATGGAGTCGTATGAGATATCAATGTGAAGCCTATATGAGGGGGCAACCGATGGGATGGATGTGGGGTAGGAATATCGTCACTCTGCGCATGCGCAGTGGTCAAAGGGTAAGGAAATAGACGTGTTGGGGTCTAGGGGAGCCCCTAATGGGCCGATGGAATTGTATGAGGTATCAATGTGAAGCCTATGTGAAGGGGGATCCAGTCATGGGTGGGTGCATGTAAAATTTTCCTGAAAAAAACGGAACACGGACTTTATCGAAAAATCCGGGAAAATGCCTATATGGGGTATGGGGGGTATATAGGTCGCCGGGCTTAACGGAGCTTGCCTATCAATAGAGTTGTCTACCCCTAGTTCCAGGGTGGGTGTATGTAAAAATTTTCCTGATAAAATACGGAACACGGACTTTATCCTAAATTACGGGGAAATGCCTATATGGGGTATGGGGGGTATAGGACCATCCTGGGAAACTTACTTCTCGACATTTGAGGTATAGGTTGTGGGGTCTCGTTTTCTTAATCTCGTCAAGACAAACATGATAGGAATTGCCGCGGAGCGAATCGTTGAAATTTTTGGAAAAAGTTCAGGGAGACCCATATAGTCCCATACTAGGGGTATAGGACCAATGTTTGTCCCACTGGGAAACCTACTTCTAGACATTTGCGGTATGGTTGTTTGGATTTGTTTTCTTAGTCTCGTCAAGACCAACATGATAGGAAGTGTCCCGGCAAGAAACGGTGACATTTTTGAAAAAAGTTCAGGGAGACCCATATAGACCCTTATTATCCCTCAACCTAAATCGTAGCATTTCCATTGGTCAGTTTACTAGGGTGTATAAATCCGTACACCCGGATCTTTCCATGTCAGCGCCCGACCGGTCTGACCGATCACGTGACCAATCACCTCAATGCGGTATACTGATCCATGTTGAACGGTGTGGCCGAACGGTCCTTCTAACGGAAGGGCTCCCAGGGGATAAAAATTCATGATTCACGTGCGAAGCAGACATGGCGGATCTCCACTTCAAGACTTTCAACTTAAAGTTTCCACTATTTCTGGCGTGAGATACCATAATATTGACCAGAATACCATCATAATCTGAGTATTCTACTTCTCGCATGTCGAGAATATAAATATAACGAACATGAAGCGTTTTCTGGCCACGCGAAAATTATGCATAATCGCTACCGTACCAGGGTCGGAGAGTTGTGCGCTTTCAAAGATCATTTCCCGAAATCAACAAACAATATTATACACAACCGTTGTTATTCGATGAAAGGAAGTCTTGTTGCATCACGTTCAATCAATCTTTTAGACACACATACCTTGTAAATGGTTATATTTAGGGTCAAAATTGAACACTGTCACAGCTCGGCGTCCGTGTTGCGCGTCTACATTACTCGCGTAGACAACGCGTTTTGTCAAAATGGAGACCGGTTTCGTAAATGGACAGACACATATATGCTGAATTTCCGTGTTAAAGTTTCTATAATTCGATATGTTAATCAAAAAATGCTTTCGGAATAATAAATTCGTTATTCAGGTTTTTCCCAGGGTGTATGAAAAGTTATGACCCTCCCTGAAACTCATACACCCTTCGGCTGACGCTTCAGGGTGTATGAGTTTCAGGGAGGGTCATAACTTTTCATACACCCTGGGAAAAACCTGAATAACTAATAATATACGGGTTATAGGACCAATGTTTGTCCCACTGGGAAACCTACTTCTATACATTTGCGGTATGGTTGTTTGGATTTGTTTTCTTAGTCTCGTCAAGACAAACATGATAGGAAGTGTCCCGGCACGAAACGGTGAAATTTTTGTAAAAAGTTCAGGGAGACCCATATAGACCCATATAGTCCCATACTGGGGGTATAGGACCAATGTTTGTCCCACTGGAAAACCTACTTCTAGACATTTGCGGTATAGGTTGTGGGGTCTCGTTTTCTTAGTCTCGTCAAGACAAACTTGATAGGAAGTGTCCCGGCACGAATCGTTGAAATTTTGGAAAAAGTTCATGGAGACCCATATAGTCCCATACTAGGGGTATAGGACCAATGTTTGTCCCACTGGGAAACCTACTTCTAGACATTTGCGGTATGGTTGTTTTGATTTGTTTTCTTAGTCTCGTCAAGACCAACATGATAGGAAGTGTCCCGGCACGAAACGGTGAAATTTTTGAAAAAAGTTCAGGGAGACCCATATAGACCCATATAGTCCCATATTGGGGGTATAGGACCAATGTTTGTCCCACTGGGAAACCTACTTCTAGACATTTGCGGTATGGTTGTTTGGATTTGTTTTCTTAGTCTCCTCAAGACAAACATGATAGGAAGTGTCCCGGAGCGAAACGGTGAAATTTTTGGAAAAAATTCAGGGAGACCCATGGGGTATAGGACCAATGTTTGTCCCACTGGGAAACCTACTTCTAGACATTTGCGGTATGGTTGTTTGGATTTGTTTTCTTAGTCTCGTCAAGACAAACATGATAGGAAGTGTCCCGGCACGAAACGGTGAAATTTTTGAAAAAAGTTCAGGGAGACCCATATAGACCCATATAGTCCCATACTGGGGGGTATAGGACCAATGTTTGTCCCACTGGGAAACCTACTTCTAGACATTTGCGGTATGGTTGTTTGGATTTGTTTTCTTAGTCTCGTCAAGACAAACATGATAGGAAGTGTCCCGGCACGAAACGGTGAAATTTTTGAAAAAAGTTCAGGGAGACCCATATAGACCCATATAGTCCTATACTGGGGGTATAGGACCAATGTTTGTCCCACTGGGAAACCTACTTCTATACATTTGCGGTATGGTTGTTTGGATTTGTTTTCTTAGTCTCGTCAAGACAAACATGATAGGAAGTGTCCCGGCACGAAACGGTGAAATTTTTGAAAAAAGTTATAGTCCTATACTGGGGTATAGGACAATGTTTGTCCCCCTGGGAAACGTACTTCATACATTTGCGGTAGGGTTGTGGGGTCCGTTTTCTCGTCTCGTCATTAGAACATGATAGGAAGTGTCCGGCACGAATCGGTGAAATTTTTGAGAAGTTCAGGCCTTTATGAACATTATAGTCCATATTGGGGGTATAGGACCAATGTTTGTCCCACTGGGAAACCTACTTCTATACATTTGCGGTATGGTTGTTTGGATTTGTTTTCTTAGTCTCGTCAAGACAAACATGATAGGAAGTGTCCCGGAGCGAAACGGTGAAATTTTTGGAAAAGTTCACCGAGGCCTGGGTAAGCCCATAGGCCTATACTGCATGGCTATGGGGTATAGGAGTCCCTAGTGGTCCTATGGAGTCGTATGAGGTCTTATTTTGAAGCTGTCGTGGAGGAGCATCCGACTGGACAAATAGTTCGTCCGTGTCGCCATTGTGCGCATGCGCAGCCTGGCCGTAGTATAGAAAGCAGGCATTTTGGGGGGTGTGTGTGCATGTGTTTGGGTTAGAGATGGGCTATTCACGGTTCGAATGGGTCGTGTGAGGTAGCAATGTGAAGGCTATGTGAGGGAGCCTCTGATGGCGTGGATGTTGGGTAGAAATAGGGTCATTCTGCGCATGCGCGGTAGCCAAAGGGTATGGAAATAGACGTTTTTGTGGTCTAGGCGAGCCCCTCATGGGCCTATTGTGTCGAGTGAGGTATCCATGTGAATCATAGGTGGAGGAGCATCCACCTGGACTAACATTCACGTGGTTTGGTGGGTCTGCGCAAGTGTGTGACGTCACTTCCGGTTTTTCAGAATGCTCAAACACTACCTCCAACTTTCCCGGCACGCACCCTGGCCCGGCCCGGCCCGGCCGCAGCGCGCGCGCGCGCGTTCTCCGGAAGTGCGCGGGTTGTCCGGAAGTGTGCGCGCGGGTCAAACGGTCAAAGGTCACATCCAAGTCAAAAGGTCTCCCTTTCGGCAAGGTTCGGAGACTAATGTTGCGGCATCGATATATACAGAGCTTCTCCACAAAAAGGGGATTGTAAATGAACCTGGGAAGGATGGGCAGTTCCATTTGGACCAATCAGTGGTCGAGAAAAAGAGCCAATGAGCGATCGATAAAAGAGATAAAAGAACCAATGGACGGGTACTAGGTACACGTCCGCGCCTACATCCGGGTTCTTCTCAACGTCCGGGTTTCCCAGTGGGGGGTTTCCGTCTTCCATCTGGGTACTGTGGTTTTACATCCGGGTTCTCATCTTACATCCGGGTTTTTCCATATTTAAAAATACATAGAACTTATAGTAATAAACTTAATCTATACGTGTTGGACGAGTCTTCACTCACCGTCTTCCTTTACACGCACCTCAATGAAATGGCCGCTCCAAACCTAGACCAAAACACGTACTTGGTCTGTGGGCTGATTTCATTGGCTCTCTATTTTACTATAGTGCTCTTGCATTCTAACATTGATGGGTTACATTTTGGCCCCATCCTACACCACTGATTTCAGTTTGACTGAATCTCCACATTGGGCATTTATGCATTATGAATAAAACACACAAGACAGGGGTTTTTTTGTGAGATCTCATTTTTTTTTATTCAATGAACAATAACAACGTGAGAACAACCACGTGAAAACTTGTACATTGAAAGAACTGAAGCCCAGAACAAGGGGCTTGTACATTGAAAGAACTGAAGCCCAGAACAGAGGGACTTGTACATTGAAAGAATTCAAGCCCAGAACAGCGGGCGCGTGTACATTGAAAGAATTCAAGCCCAGAACACGGGACTTGTACATTGAAATGATGGGCGGCCCAGTCATATACGAGTACATCTCGGTCCTCGGCCTTGGGGTACTCGTCAAACATGTGGACGATCGTCTGCATGGAATGTCCCCGACATCGATGGTACAGGTAAAACAAGCAATATTGTTCGCACACCATACTGTCCAGGCTTTGCAACGTTTTACTATTCCAACGCCACGTCTCTGTGCCTTGATCCATGAAGTCTGTTAAATCGGAATGGAGGGGTGGTAGGCCGTACGGATCAAAGTATTCGCCCTGCTCTTCTGTCAAGTACACGGCCACCCAGTGTTCACCGGGTCGATCCATCGGGTCTGTATTCAGGACGTAAGCAGCAGGATACACACGGTCTAATCGGAACACGTCTCGGGCGAACACTCCTTGAAAGACCATGCGTGTCCCTGGATCATTCTCCAGCACGGTGCGTATCTGGTCTGTATCCATGTTAGGTGGCAAAGTCACACAGGACGTTACGGCTTTTATCGATTTGAATGATGTTGTCAAACTCAGCGTAGCAAATCACATTGATGGTTTTCGGTAAAGGTGTCCCGAAATGCAGTTCCAAGCGTAAGTTGCCTTTCTTGACGAGACTCAGTTGATGATCGTTGTCTAAGGTGGGAGTCCGATCGAAACAGAACAAGGTGTACCCTCTGCCGAAATCGTCTCGGCTGATCATATTTCCCTCGTCTTGGCCAGTTGCTGTGAAGAGGTTCAGATAGCTCCGGATGTAATTGTCCGTTCCGAAATTAGGTTGTAAGGGGCGTGCCGGTATCTGTTGGCCATCCACATGCAGGGCCACGAAATTGATGTTGAACGCATTTAGGTTGAACGGATTCCTGGAGAGAGTCCCATTATAACTGACGTTCTCCACACAGGCTAGGGTTAAACGCTTGGGCAAATCCTCCAGGAACAGGTTTTCTTGATTGACAATCATATTGCCTTTAGGAACGGAAAAGACCTTGGTCTGTACTCGTCGAATCGGGTACTGGGCTGGGTTTTTCTCCAAGGCTCTGATGTGCCCCAACTGTACACCTGGGCTCGGTTTCACTTTGCGTACAAACAGACTTGCCTCTTGGATGACAATGTTATACTCGAGGTCCTCATTCGGGGCCATCAAGGCAAACGCAGGCGTTGCGCGCACTAGTCGTATTTTGACAGGTACTCCATTCAAGAGGTATCGGTCCTGCATGAATAATTCCGCATGCAGATGTCCCATCATATCGACCGAGTGACTCTCTGCTGTGGCATCCACTCTCTCCGTATAGCCGTCATTATCAGGACTCGCTTCCATCTTGCCTGGGGTATCTCGGTAGAACAACGGGGCTGTCAAATACGACTTTTTAGCGTCACACCCGTAGGATAACAGTGTTTCGATGTAGGCTCGGTACGGGTACGTGTTGGTCGAGACGCTCACCAGTTTATCACTCAGGGCTATATCCACTTGCTGGAACAGCGAATGAAGCCAGAGATTCACTGGACCCACGGGTGCATCTGCTTTGAGGACTTGACTTGACTTGAAAAATGGAACTTGTTGCTCCCTCGCTTACGCTCAGCATTAAGAGGATAGAACAAGGACTGGTTCGCTCGGTGTCAGTATAATGTGACTGAATGGGGTGTCATGTCTGCCTACGGCATGATATTTCAGTGGGACAGCACTATAAAATGGCAGCATTAGATCTGCTCTGTTACAAGTAGGTTCCCCTGCCTCTCCCTCTCCCCTCCCTTCCCTTCCCCGTCGTGATATAGCTGAACAAATGTTGAAAGCGACGTTAAACCCTATTCACTCACTCACTCACCTGCTTTGAGGACTGACCCATCTTTATTGGTGATTTTAGCTTTCACATATAGGTACGTATGGGCTAAATCCAGGTAGGTCGTATCTGCGTTGGTGATGGTGAATTCAATGGGGCCTGTGGCTGTAATGCTGGAAAGGGGCAGATGTTCCACCCATTGACCCTCTTGGTCTGAGTAGGTGGGACGGTCCATAAATCAAATTCACTGTTGGTAGAAGGACACGACTCGGCATGGATGAAAGCCATCTTTAAGAAAAGATATCCTTGGTCTTCGATGTGCGTCGTCGCTGGGTCGGTCGTCGACTGGTGCGTGGTCTCGGTGGTGCAGGTCTTTTATTCCCTACGGTGCCTTGTGCTTTGGTGACCAAGACGCCTCCTGCTTCTTTGGCTCGACGTTTCAGTGCTTCTTTGGGTGGCGCACCGCCCAAGACATCACCCGCGACTTGCAGTCCACTGCGCACCGCTTGTTTGCCGATCGCTTTGACCCCACGCGTCACCAAGGGCAGGAACGTTTTGACGATGCTCCCGAGTATGTTCCCCAGCCCATGTCCTCGTTGCATGCGTGTACCTGCAAAGACAGGAAAGCTACCCCCGGCCTGTTTGGTGTAATGATCGACGTAACTGGCTGTATGGCATTGATAAGGCACCTTCATTATGCAAAGTGAACCGCTCGGACTTGACGGAAATGAAGTGTCAGCACCACTTTCCCACGCTCGAATGCAATCGGTTGACCGGTGTCGTCTCTTATATCGATGACGATGGAGCTAATATCGGTCTGACTGACCGGTAGATACAGGATATGCCTGAAACTGTGGGTGACTTGAGCTCCATACTTGCCTTTCACCGGGCAGACGCGCAGTAGAGGTACGTTGCTGTCGCCGACAATGTGAGCATCGACCACGTCCGAGTAGATGTACAGGCCATACATACCACCACGCATGTCCATCGGGATGTGGGCTCTCTCGGCGGTGGGGCCAGCGTACACCCGTAGATCGAGACCCAGCATTTGCTGTAGGGTAGGACTGAGTTCGACACTCACGTTGGGGCTGAGCGTGAGACAGGCCTTGTCTTTGTGTGCGTTGTAATCGAAGTCCACATGATCAGACTTCTCAGTCCACCCATGAACTCCTTGGGGAAATCGTATTGACCTTCGGGTAGTTTGAGTCGAGTTTCTTGTCCTTCGTAGGTCACCTCGTGCCATACTTCATTGGCTCGCACGTTGTACCACGAGTAAGGGTATTGGATATCCACGAGTCCACATTCCCAGCGTCCAGGTAAATGCAACGGTTGCGGTAACTGGGTCACGTACTTGGTCAAGGTGTTGTCAGGAAACACATCAGCCGAGCTGTTACTGGGTAGGGTGAGGTAAAACATGACGACTGAGCTTTCCTGCTGCTGCTGTTGGTTTTAATACTTCTCCCAGCCCTTGGGCGCTAATCGTCGTGATGGTCGCGGTGACTTAGATCTTGGTGGTTGCAGGGGGTGGCGTGGTAAAAGGGGTGAAAAGTAGGTGCCCGCCGTGGTGGTGATTTGGAGGGTGACTCCGGTTCCCAAGGTTGTGGTGAGAGTCGTCGTGCACGACTGGGTGATTGCATAAAGGCCCAGCGCTGGGGGTTCCCCACCAATTCTTGTGGTGCATGCATGTCTTTCAAGCCTTGAGCGAACACCTCCCATCCTCGAGGATTCGTGTGCGACCTGCGTTGACGCATCAGGTCATTCACTAAATCCGTCATGTGGGTACCGGGGACCACCTGATTCTGTACCAGGAGTTCACCTTTATCATTCCAAGTCATGTTAGGATTCTGTTTCATTCGTTGTAATACCAGGCCAGCTTGTTTCTTGAACGATGCAGGTACACTCTTCAGGACTTCGTCTTCGACTCACTGTGGGGCTGTGGGTGGTAACCCCTGGTAATGAAGGCTGTTGGAACGGTGCTGAGGTCGGTGGTGTGTCGCGTGGTGGTGGTGGTGGTGCTGGGGTAGAGAGGGTTTTGTATTGGTCCATGTACGTCATGTACCGTTGAAGCGTCTCATTGTACCGTTGTACTGTCTCACTGTCGCTTAACCCCGGTCTCTGTAAGATCTGTTGCATCTCTTCATCGAGGGTGTTTATCGTCTTCACCGAAGAAGGTACGGGGTAGGGCGATTGGAGGTTTTGAAGGAGCCGAGGTTCGACGAGGACCATTTTTTTCGTGTGGTTCATTGTCGGCCGAAGAGTCCACCCAATACTGGACCCAAGACGGAATCGGCCAACGGTGCTAAGATGGCCCCGAGAAATCCACCTTTCTGTAACACCTTTTTCTTTTTTGTTTGAGAGACTTGCTTCTGGACTAAGGTTCGGAGACCTGTCTTATGCTTGGTCAACTTGGTCTTCTGAGCCGGAGTCAGTGGTACGTTGCCTTTTAACAGGTTGTACCCGATCTCGCACACACAGCGTACACGGTCAGGGTCCGCACCGCGTACAATGGTTCGAACCAACTCGGGTGGGGCCGTCTTCAATACACGGAGCGTCGGGGTGTACTCTCGCAGACATCATGTACAACTAATGCCAGAACCCACAACCCTGCCCTTTTTATCTATCTCAGAGAACAGAGACAAAAATCAACCATGATGTGGTATTCATTCTTTTTATTATCCCCATCATCAAAACACACACACCCCAGCTGGGGGAGCCACTGTGGGTGTGTTTACATTATTTTTGCGTGTACACGTGGTGAGTCTCTCCGGGAAAGATGCCGGTGCGTAGTCGAAGGTGATCGGGGGTGGCTTGCTTCAGGTCGAATAGCATATACCCGTGCTGAGGGGTTGTCGCATCTTTAAAGGCTTCCAACGCAAACGCAGTGCGTCCAGGGTACATCTGTCTCGCCAGGTGCAGCAGTTGAGTGGTATCTCTCGGGTTTTTGAAGACCACCATGTAGTGGGCATTTAAGCTGATGTTCCGATTTTCTTTGTTTCTACTGAACAGATTCTACACAATGTAGATGATGCTGAGCCGTCGGTGATGGCTGCCTTTGGTAAAGAGTTGGGTGACCCGACTGTCCGTCTCCGCCATGAGATCATCCAGAACCACCAAGGTGTCGGTTCCAAATCGGCCAGGTTGGGTAGGCCTTCCACGAACGTGATGTGGGGCATTGCTGCATACGCTGTCTGCCATTCTCCGTAACACCACACGACTCGGGAAATGGGTGGGGTGATCATGCTGTCGGCGTGTTCGAGGAGCTTCCTGACGAAGTGCGTTTTGCCGGAGCCCGTCGGTCCTGCGATGACGCAAGTGAAGGGATGCTGCCAACGGGGGTCCATAGTTGGAGGTGTATCCGCTGTCGTGGTAACTCGCTCTTGTAAATTTGGTACGAGTGAACTGAAGTGGTGGGTACAACGTCGGTCGTCGCTGTCTGTTCACTGCGAGTGATGATGGTGGTGGGTACAACGTCGGTTGTTGTTGTCTGTTCAGTGTGAAGGATGAAATCCGGTGGGTTTTCAGACGTAGTAGGTGTACTTGGTGTAGGTGTTGACTGTATACTTGGAGTGGAGCTCGTTGTGGCTTGTACACGTGGTGTGGTGATGACTGGGCTCGATACGGGGTTGACTGGTGCTCTCTGTAGACCGGTTACACTGATGGCTGATGTTCTCAATTGTTTAGTAACGTGCTGACATAGGCTACGTCGTAAAACACACCTCCGTACAACACACTCAGCAGGGTTAGCAATATCACCACAAAGCCGACTTGCGCTTTGCGCGTTTTGGGAGACGCTGTGTTCAGAGACGGTTGCACCGTGTTCATGGTCGAACGTGGAATGAAGGATGACGGTAGTGGTGTCTGGCTTTATAGTCGTTTCATCTTGCCATTTCACGAAATGAAACAGTTTGCCACGTCGACGTTCCGTTTTCAAAATCTGCTCCACCGTGTAGTAGTCCTGCTGTGTTTTTACGACAGGCTGTAATTCCATCTCGTAAAACGTCCCTAGCAACGGTTCCCCTTGAAGATCTTCTAGTTCATAGACTCGCTGCTGTCGGGGTAGGCGCCGTTTAATCAGGAAGTGCTCATCGCTCCAGTTGGGCAAGTAACTTTTCTCGAACTTGCCCTTGAGTTTACTGATCCGTACAGGGTCCCCGACCTTGAACACCGCTTTCGGTGCTCGTTGCGATTGTATGGGGTACAACACACGCCGGACTTGGGCTTCATTGCGTTGGGTCACGGTCACGGGGGCTCTCTCTATACTCCGGTGATAGGCTCGATTGTAACCCCTCACAAGTTTCGGGAGAACATCGATGTACCGCCTTGTATTCTTATAGGTGAAATATTTATACATGGGGCCTTTGAATGTCCTGTTGAACCTTTCAACCACGGAAGCCTTGGTCTCGTTGTACGTATGGAAGAAGAAGACCTTCTGTTTCTTGAGAAAGGCTTGGAACGGTCTGTTGAGGAATTCCGTGCCTTCGTCGGTTTGCAAATACAAAGGTTTGCGCCCGGTCTTGAAGATGTCTTTGAACGCCGCTATGAGATTCGCCCCCGTTTTCGTCCGGATGGGTACCACCCACGCATACTTCGATAGGATATCGATGCACGTCAAGATATACCGATTCCCATCGTTGTGTTTGGCAAAGGCGCTCATATCGAGCAAATCCGCTTGCCACTGGGCATCTATTCCTCCCACGATGACCCGGTTCCGTAGAAAATGGCGACGGACAGCTCGATGTAAGGTATAGGTGTCTTGTTTTCTTAACCAATCTCGGACTTGGGCACGTTGTATTCCCTGGGGTTTGGCCGCTCGATAGAGAGCCGACAATGCACTATACGCAGCCGGACTGTCGGGACTGTAGTATAAGTTATCCAACACCTTCTCCCAGCGCTTCATGGTGACAAAATGATGATGGACAATCAGTCAGTTTTGAATTTGGATGGCGCATGCAATCCGTTAGGATTATGCGCGCCAGTATGATGATGGACCCGGAGAGTATGGTTTATTTATAACAAGTTTCGGTTTCGCTGTCTCGGTTGACTGCGTTCAGCCGGATAGTCTCTAGCCTCGTCGTCTAGTTCATTACTAGACAGTTGTTCATTGGGTTCAGGCAGCGCGTGCTCAATAGCACGAGCCCACCCCAACTGGTCTGATGACTGCTCGTCCGGTGTAAACAGCTGGTCCACAATAGGCACCACTTTCTCCAAGGCTATCCACAGGTCAGGGTCTAGGGTGAAGCTTTGCGTAGGATCGTGGTAACGCCCCACACGGGCAAAGAAGGGTCCACGGTGTACGTAGTTGGCGTTGTCGAGGTGGATGAAGTTTCCGCCGAGCTCACCGCTCAACACCCGTTTAAATTTGGTCCAGCCATCACGGTGTAGGGTAACCGTAGTGGATGTGTACTCCGAACCCCACCCACAGACATCCCGATCTTCCACGATGGTGACTTTATCTTCATAGACGTGTAACCCCACCTGGGGTGTAAGGGGCAGGATGGCTCGTAGGACTGGTGACATGCTTGATCCAATGACGAAGGATGAATGACACACACGCAGACTGTCTCTCGTATTTATGGACAGGTCACTCGGTGACATGGTTGACCCAATGACGAAGGGTGAATGACGCACACGGTGACTGTCTCTCGTATTTATGGTCCCACTATCATCGCCGCAGCGCCATGGTCAATAGGGCACAGACCATGACTAGGCCAACCAGCCGTCGCTGGTTCCGGCGTGAGCGCTCGTGGTGCATAGCCCGGGCATCAAGGATGGCTGTCATAGTCCAGTAGTGGTGAGTGATGGCACACCTCTCCATCGAGTGCACTCTGTCGAGGACCGCTTCTGTGAACTCTTTCAGGATCTGGCGTCGCCCCTCGTTGTCGTCGCCATCTGCAAACATGGACCGAACCACTGCTCGGTAACCCGTGAATGAATTAAGCACGGTGGCATGCTGTAAAATGCGAGTGACATAGGGCTCGGTCTCCGTCATGGCTCTGCAACCGTAGATAGGCCGATGAATGCAGCAATGCCCTGAAAATTTCCACTTTTATACGTTTTTTCTGACATTCGTGTGTTTTCGGTGACCTCCGTGTACGACATTGTGGGGGTTTTCCACAAAGTCGTTCACCTTCGTGTCTTTTCGGTAAAGTCCGCGTCTTATCGGTAAAGTCCGTGTCTTTTCGGTAAAGTCCGTCATCCGAGAATATATGAGGGTCTTGAGGAGGACGACTGTATGTGACGTGTTGTATGTGTTTTTCTCGGTGACGTCCGTATCTATCATCCGGGCACTTCACGTCTGCGCCTGCATTGGATTAGGCTGCTCAGGTCAAGCAGGCCAATGAATGCAGCATCGCCCTAAACATTCCCACTTTTATACACCTACATAGAGGAAGAGACACGGAGGTGACCGAAGATGTCACGGCTCGGCCCTCGACTTCGGGATAGTTGAACTGAGTGTGCTAAAAATAGATCACCACCTAGTGTGCTATAAAAGGGAAGCGGCCTTGCCGTTTCATCAGACACCCTGTCAACCACCAAGATGTTCACTTGCACAACTTGCCAGAAGTCATTTACTCGCCCAGAAGATTTGCGACGACACGAGGCCTTCATCCACAACGGTGCACGACATACTTGTATAACCTGCGCACGGTTATTTAATCGAGAAGATGCTTTACTGCGCCACAAACGCTCATTCCACGAGGGCGCGACGGAACAATGTAAGGATTGTGGTCAACTCTTCAAACGACGAAGTCAGTTAAGACGGCATCAGCGTTTGATTCATGTCCCGTCTCTACGGTTTGGGCGACAACTTCCTACTGACGAGTAGCCGCGCAGAAGGTCAGATCCAGTGAAGATAAGCCCGGGGAGACGAACGCCACTGGTGATGCGATGACGGAGAGCCCGCCTATACCCACAGTTCAGAAGAGCCTGGTTTTCCAGCCGGACCCCACCGTTACGGTTTCGAGTCATACGCCTCACAACATCGAACATTTTCTGGACGAGCCCATAAATGTTCCTAGCGATCTCTTACAGGGCAACCATCCAGTGTGTGACATCGATCGGCGCCATTGGTCCATGACACGGCACTGTTTCCATCGTCATCGCCCTATTCAAGATATCTACAATTTCCCACTGACCAACCTCGTTCGTCTACGCAGCTACGTGGAAACCATCTTCAATGACCAAACTACGGCCTTCAAATTGAATCTGGCGTTTGGTTATGTGCTGCAGCATAAGGAGACAGGCCAAGTGCGATACTTTTACCCGAGCAGTAACATCCGGGTCTTTGACCAACCGTTTACCATCATTAACCGGAGGTCACTAGAGATGATGCTGGACCAAATGGAACAATTGGATCTCTTGGGATGGGCCCAACAACAACGACCCAACACCAAGTGGACAATGAAGAGGGTGACCAATGTTACGTTTTTCCTTACCAAGCTGACCCACCACCGCCATCGGTTGAATGCGTCACTTGTGCACTGATGAATACCATAACATGCCGTACATGCTCTCTATGTCTACATGCTGATCGTTGGCTTGAGCTCAGTAAACACTTGTACCTAATGTGACCGTGCGTTATATAATAAAACATGGTGTTTGATATTTCAATTTGTTTTGCTGTGAACATACTAAACATACCCAGGGTGGCTCCCCCAGCCTGGGTATGATGTAACATTGGGGATAATAAACTGTATGAACATTGCTGAACTTGTTATGCACGACAACAACCGCTATGCGATTGTATAATACAGAACATATATTGTATAATACAGGACATATATGGTACAATACAGGACAGATATGGTATAATACAGCACAGATTTGGTATAATACAGGACATATGCTGTATAATACATCCATCGGCCCAGTAGTGGCCCACCTGGACCCCAACACGTCTATTTCCTTACCCTTTGTCCACTGCGCATGCGCAGAGTGACGATATTTCAACCCCGCACTCATCCCATCAGATGCCCCCTCACATAAGCTTCACATTGATACCTCACTCGATCCAATCGGCCCACTAGTGGCTCCCCTAGATCCCAAAACGTCTATTTCCATACACTTTGTCTATTGCGCATGCGCAGAATGACGATATTCCTACCCCACATCCTTCCCATCGGTTGCCCCCTCACATAGGCTTCACATTGATATCTCATACGACTCGATCGGCCCATTAGGGGCTCCCCTAGATCCCAAAACGTCTATTTCCATACCCTTTGGCCACCGCGCATGCGCAGAATGGTGACGACGCCCGAGCCGCTAGTCAAGTCAGATGCCCCTTCACGAATGCTTCACATTGATACCTCATATGACCCCATCGGCCGATTAGGGGCTCCCCTAGGTCACAAAACGTCTATTTAGGTATTCCCCGTATACATTAACATTGGAAGTCAACCCATGGGACTATTTTCTGTCCGCGGAAGCAGACCGCATCACCACCAGACCGCATCACCGCGGAAGAATTCGAGGTCAAAGGTTGCCGGAACTATAGCCTAGACAGGTCAGTACATGCCTTGATCACGTGATCGCCACGTGATCACCACTGCCGCCACAGTTCCGCCTCAAATTTTACCCGGGGGAACAAAAAAGTAGGTCAATACTACTTTAGCCGTCTTTTCTATACTACTGACGTATCAATGTTAAGTTCACACGTGAACGAGTTATGATGTCACTTCCGGTACGACGAGTAGAATAGAAAACGCAAATCGTGTCGTATAAGAGGTGTGGAGCGTGAGAGGCATGTGGCCCACCAGACCATCCTCGGGAGCCAGTTGATCGATTTGTTAGGGTATCTATACATTGCCTTGGTTCGTTTGCCCACTGTAGTTCCTTGTTAAAAAAAGATCAAGGGGTATCCTCTAATTTAGAATAACCTCGGGGGATGAAATGTTCGAGATTGAGGCAACGACTCAAGAACTCACTCGAATCACCAAAAATGTCCAGGTAAACCCTGCGCGAGGATTCACGATTTACCTGGACTTGTGCAGATGCACCAGACAGGCCTGGATAGGTGGCATCCCGCTGTTCTCATTGGTTATTGGCATTGAAGTCTGAGCCAATTAAGACGCAAGATATTCTCATTTTTGAAAATAGATGTTTAGAGCGCTACAAAAGCGAACAGCATTCATGCACACAACCGCTATTTGTTATTGATTTGAAATACAGTATTTATAAAGATACCAAAGATTTAATACCAATACGAGTAAGAATCGCGGCGATGGGCCGCGAAATCCGTAGATGGCAAGCGGGCCGTAAGCCACCATTTCAAACAAGCGCTCGATGCCAGACGTCTGAATGCTTCAACGCTTCCGGTTCAATCTTCATTCTCTATTTTGGGGACCTGGGTCGTTGGAGCGTTCAGATGTCTGTCAACGTTCAGCATCAAAAACGCTTCAACGCTTTAAGTGCGGGAAGTTCCTTTGGGGGTTATGATTATGTGTTGTAATTATTATTATGTGTTGTAATTTATTATTCTACCCTACTTTAATGAAACTCCCATGTGTATCAACCCCGTTTTTCTCCATATAATATTTCACACCTGCTGCACGAATGCCTACTCGCTTCTGCACATGCGCAGTTGGCCCATTATAATCTATCTCGAATGTCTAGTTCCAGGGATCTATAGTGTAGTGAAACTCCCATATCTGTCCCCCTGCTGGTTTTCCATATTATGCTCCACACCTGCCTAAACAATCCGATTTGCGCTTTCTATACTACTCCGCAGATCTAAAGTGATATCATAAGCCTTGCGCGTGCGCACTTAACACTGACGCGTCAAAGTTAAAATCAAAAAACGAAAAACGGACAAGTCGAAGCAATTTTCAATATTTGATTTTCATTTTTGCGCGAAGTAAAACGAAAAACGAAAATTGAAAATTGAATGTAAAATTTCTATTTTTGATTTTGAGAAACCGAAAACGAAAAACAAAAATTGAAAATTGACGGTCAACTTTCAATTTCAAATTTCAATTTCATCCCCATTGACCACCTTGGCTTTCACATACAAGTATGTATGGGCTAAATCCACATAGGCCGTATCCGCATTACTGATGGTGAACTCGATGGGCCCTGTTTCGTTGATGCTGGAGAGCGGGAGATGCTCCACCCATAATCCTTGTTCGGCACTGGTCTGTGTGGGCGGCACGGTCCACAAATCAAATTCACTGTTGGTGGAGGGGTAGGACTCGGCGTGGATCAAGAACATGTTTTAAGAAAAGATATTCTGGGTCTTCGATGTGCGTCGTCGCTGGGTCGGTCGTCGACTGGTGCGTGGTCTCGGTGGGGCAGCTCTTTTATTCCCTACGGTGCGTTGTACTTTGGTCACCAAGACGCCTTCCGCTTCTTTGGCCCGCCGTTTCAAGGATTCTTTGGGTGCCGTACCCCCCTCCCCCAAGACATCGCCGGCCACTTGCAGTCCACTGCGTACCGCTTGTTTGCCGATTGCTTTCACCCCACGCGTCACCAAGGGCAGGAATGTTTTGACGATGCTGCCAAGTATGTTCCCCAGCCCATGTCCTCGTTGCATGCGTGCACCGCTAAAGACCGGAAAGCCACCCCCGGCCTGTTGGGCATAATAGTCCATATAGCTGCGTGCATCGCACTCGTAAGGCACCTTCATTATGCAAAGTGGGTAGCACGTGCTTGTCGAAAATGAAGTGTTAGCACCACTTTCCCGCGTTCGAATGCCACCGGTCGTCCCGTGTCATCTCTTATATCCACCGTGATCGTGTTGATGTCGGTTTGTCGTACGGGCAGGTAGAGCATGTGGGTGAAACTGTGGGTGACTTGATCTTCATACGTCTTTTTAATGGGGACCACACGTAACAAATGTGTGTTGATATCGCCCACGATGTGGTTGTCCACTACGTCCGAGTAGACGTAGAGTCCGTACATACCCGACTTCACATCCATCGGGATCTCGGCTTGGTGGGCGGTGGGATCAGCGAACGTCTGTAGATCGAAACCCAGCATTTGCTGTAGGATAGGACTCAGTACGACACTCGCGTTGGCGGTGACGATAAGCTGTGCCTTGTCGTTGTGTGCGTTGTAATCGAAGTCCACGTGATTCTTGAAGGGAAAGGATTTGATGGGTTTTGATGTATTCGTGACCTTCCGTAGAGCCTTATAATGCAACAGTCTTAACAGCCCACCCATGAACTCCTTGGGGGTATCGTATTGGCCTTCGGGGAGGGTGAGGCGGATGTTTTTGCCTTCGTAGGTCACCTCGTACCACACTTCATTGGCTCGCACGTTGTACCACGAGTAAGGGTATTGGATATCCACGAGGCCACATTCCCAGCGCCCAGGTAAATGCAACGGTTGCGGGTAACTGGATGACGTACTTGGCCACGGTGTTGTCAGGAAACACATCCAGCGAACTGTTACTGGGTAGGGTGAGGTAAAACATGGCGACTGAGCTGTCCTGCTGCTGCTGTTGGTTTTAATAGGTGTTCCAGGCCTTGGGCGGTTGTGTCCGGCGTCGTGTTCGTCGCGTTGACTTGCTACGTGTCAATATTCCTACCCCACATCGACCCAGTCGGATGCTCCCTCACGTGTGCTTCACATTGATATCTCACTTGATTCCATCGGACCACGAGTGGCCTACCTAGACCCCAAAACGTCTATTTCTGTACCCTTTTCCCACAATTCCCTGTCTGCGCATGCGCCAAATGTTGAAAATGAACCACGCACTAGTCCAGGCGGATGATCCCTCACGACTGCATCACAGTGATACCTCACTCGACCCCATCGGCCCACTATTGACTCACCTAGACCCCAAAACGTCTATTTCCATACCCTTTTCCCACAATTCCCTGTCTGCGCATGCGCAGAATGTTGAAAACGGCCGACACACTAGTCCAGGCAGATGCCCCCTCACATATGCTTCACATTGATACCTCATACAACTCCATCAGCCCATTAGGGGCTCACCTAGATTCCAAAACGTCTATTTCCATACCCTTTGTCATGCGCAGAATGATGATATTCCAACCCCACAGCCAGCCCATCAGATGCGCCTTCACGAATGCTTCACATTGATACCTCATACGACCCAATCGGACCATGCAGCGTATTTGAAGTCTGGGGATTACTTTGGGGACTATATGCCCGTATACCCCATACAGGCATTCCCCGTATAGATTTAATATGCAAATGTTCGAATCAGGGAAGATAACCCGGAATTTGCCAAAAATCACAAAAGTGCATCAAGAGTTACCTCCCCATTGGAACTCTTCTGTGTTGGAGGTAGTTTCTGGTCTCTTGAGCTGGAATCAATTGTCGGAATCAAGAGTTACCTCCCCCGGCAAACGGGGACCTTTTTTGCTTGCTCCCTACTACCCACGTGTGGCTAAAACAGGCATGAGTTCGGGTCTTCCTCCATAAATAGATGTAAGATCTTTAACAAAACCCTGTAAAAGTATATATTTTCTAAATGAGCATACCCATGCCTTTATTTCAAGAGAAAGTGAGCTATTGAAATTGAAAGGAAAGACGTTCAATACCCCTTAAACCTTATTCGGCTTTTCTGAAAACTCCATTAAATGTATTAAAATGTGTCAAATTCGAGCCACAATCCAGAGAAAACGTATGAAATGATTTTCTTTTTATGCATGTTAAAGTGTTTCCTATCCAACGGACGTTTTAAATCTACAGTCGGATACGAGTAGTAGGTAGCAACCCGATTCGCTCAACTTTGGACGAGTGCACATGTGTTTTTGCGCAGGTATGACGTCACTTCCCCAGGTTAAAGGTATAGGGAACTCCCCATCATCTCCCCAAGAGTTCCGCCAGGGGAGGGCGGGGGCGCCACCAGCTCAAGGTCACTATAGTTCCGGCAACCTTTAACCTTTGTATTCTTCCGCGGTGATGCGGTCTGCCTCCGCGGAGAAAAAGTAGTCCCAAATTCTCCGGCATTCTCCGGCAATCTTGAGGGGCGAGAGGGGTCCCTATTGTACCGATTGGGTCGTATGAGGTATCAATGTGAAGCATTCGTGAAGGGGCATCTGATGGGGTGGGTGTGGGGTTGAAATATGGTCATTCTGCGCATGCGCGGTAGACCAAGCGTATGGAAATACACGTTTTCGGATCTAGGGGAGCCCCTATTGGGTCGATGGAGTCGTATGAGGTATCAATATGAAGCCTATGTGAGGGGGCATCCGACGGGCTGGGTGTGGGGTTGGAATATGGTCATTCTGCGCATGCGCGATAGACCAAGGGTATGGAAATAGACGTTTTGGGATCGAGCGGGGTTTCTAATGGACCGATGGAGTTGTATGAGATATCAATGTGAAGCCTATGTGAGGGGGCATCCACCTGGACTAGTGTCTCGGTCGTTGTCCACATTCTGCGCATGCGCAGACAGGGAATTGTGGGAAAAGGGTATGGACATAGACGTTTTGGGATGTAGGTGAGCCCCAAATGATCCGATGGAGTTGAGTGAGGTATCAATGTGAAGCCTATGTGAGGGGGCATTCGATTGGACTAGGGTCTCGGCCGTTGTCCATATTCTGCGCATGCGCAGACAGGGAATTCTGAGAAAAGGGTGTGGACATAGACGTGTTAGGGTTTAGGTGAGCCCGTAATGATCCTATGGAGTCGTATGAGGTCTTATGTTGAAGCTCTTGTGAAGCAGCATCCGATTGGACTCAGGGTTCGTCCGTGTGCAAGGGTCTGCGCATGCGTAGTCTGGCCGTAGTATAGAAAGCAGAAATGTTGGGGGATGCGTGGGTGTGTGTGTGTGTGTGTGTGTGTGTGACCCACCACTAGTGGTTCATGGTTGGGGTTGGGTGGTGGTGTGGGTTCTGCGCACAGACGTCACTTTCGGATTTCACTAAAACTACCTTCGAACACAGAAGAGTTCCAATGTTTACTTAGACGTAGGGTCCGTGTTTTCCCCGGCCCGGCCCGGCCCGCCCCGCCCCGCCCCGCCCCGGCCGCAGCGCACGCGCGCGCGGGGGTGATCTGATGCCGCAGCGCGAACGCGCGCGTCATCACGGGCAGTGCGCGGATGCATGTCGGGTCAAAAGGTCAAAGGTCACATCCAGGTCAAACGGTCCAAGGTCTCCCTTTCGGCAAGGTTCGGAGGAGACAATGTTGCGGCATCGATATACAGAGCTTGAACCCCAAAAGGGGATTGTAAATTAACCTGGGAAGGATGGGCAGTTCCATTTGGACCAATCAGCGGTCGAGAAAAAGAGCCAATGAGCGATCCATAAAAGAACCAATGGCCGGGTACTAGGATTTCGCTCACTTCTACGCCTACATCCGGGTACTGAGATGCTTTCGCCTACGTCGGCGCCTACATCCGGATTCTTGTACTCCCAGGTAATGTTTTCTGGACATGGATGGGTTAACTTGGCTCCATTCTAGGCCACTGATTGGCTAATACGGTGTTCAAAGCCAGTTTCATGCATTATGCTCATATAACTTATAGTAATAAACTTAATCTATACGTGTTGGACGAGTCTTCACTCACCGTCTTCCTTTACACGCACCTCAATGAAATGCCCGCTTCCAAACCTAGACCAAAACACGTACTTGGTCTGTGGGCTGATTTCATTGGCTCTCTATTTTACTATAGTGCTCTTGCATTCTAACATTGATGGGTTACATTTTGGCCCCATCCTACACCACTGATTTCAGTTTCACTGAGTCTCCACATTGGGCATTTATGCATTATGAATAAAACACACAAGACAGGGTTTTTTTTGTGAGATCTCATTTTGTTTTTTATTCAGTAACAACAACAACGTGAGAACAACCACGTGAGACCTGAAGCCCAGAACAGGGGGCTTTTACATTGAAAGAACTGAAGCCCAGAACAGGGGGCTTGTACATTGAAAGAACTGAAGCCCAGAACAGGGGGCTTGTAAACTTAAGCCCAGAACAGCGGGCTTGTGTACATTGAAAGAACTTAAGCCCAGAACGGGGTTTGTACATTGAAATGATGGGCGGCCCAGTCATATACGAGTACATCGCGGTCCTCGGCCTTGGGGTACTCGTCAAACATCTGTACGATGGTAGATAAGGGTCTTCCCCGGCATCGATGGTACAGGTAAAACAAGCAATATTGTCCGCACACGCCACTGGTCAGGCTTTGCAACGTTTGACTGTTCCAACACCACGTCTCTGTGCCTTGATCCATGAAGTCTGTTAAATCGGGGTGGAGGGGTGGCAGGCCGTACGGGTCAAAGTATTCCCCCTGCTGTTCTGTCAAGTACACGGCCACCCAATGTTCACCGGGCCGATCCATCGGGTCCGTGTTGAGAACGTAAGCAGCAGGATACATACGGTCTAATGGGAACACATCTCGGGCGAACACCCCTTGAAAGACCATACGTGTCTCTGGGTCATTCTCCAGCACGATGGTTATCTGGTCTGTATCCATGTTAGGTGGAGAAGTCACACAGGACGTTGCGCGCCTTGTCCACTTGAATGATGTTGTCAAACTCGGCGTTGCAGATCACATTGACGGTGGTCGCTAGGGCTCGTGCAAAGTGAATTTCCAACCGTAAGTTGCCTTGCTTGGCCAGGGCCAGCTGATGGTCGTTCTCTAAGGTGGGGGTCAGATCGAAACATAACAACGTGTATCCGTTCGCGTAGTCCTCCCGACTGATGAAATTCCCTTCGTCCTGGTTGATTTGACCGGTGGCTGTAAACAGGCTCTGATAGGCTCGAATGAAATTCCTGCGCCCAAAGTTCGGTGCTAAGGCCGTGGCTGGGACCTGTTGTCCATCCACATGCAGGGTCACAAAATTGATGCCGAAATGTTTAAAGTCAAACGGATTCTCTGGGTAGGCTCCGCTGAAACTGGTATTTTCCACACAGGCCAGGATCAACAGGTTTTGTTTGTTGGCGCCCATATTTCCAGCAGGCACAGAGAACACTTTGGTTTGTACACGTCGGATAGGGTACTGGGCTGGTTTTGTTTCCGAGGCTTTCATGTGTCCCAATTGAACGGCTGGATTCGGTTTCATTTTTCGGACATACAGGACTGCCTCTTGGATGGCAATCAGCTGCATGCCCCTCTACGTCAGTGGCCATCAAGGCGAAGGTCGGAGGTGCCCGTATCAGTCGGATTTAGGTTAGGTTAACCAGAGGACTATTCTGTGAAGTCATGTGACGCAGTCAGTATGTCGGCACCTCTTCCCACTTCTCTTATATGTGTTGTAATTTTTTCCTGTATATGGCGAGATTCTGCTGGTGGACGTTTCGTCCCCGAGGCCCGCCCCCTGTACAGACCTTTTGGTCTTTGATATATGTTGGCATTTGTGGGAAGTTGATGCTGGGTCGACATCGGGCCTTACAGACTAGTCTTTTGTGTTAAATGCCGTCATTTACATCTGACGACGATACAGCTCACTAATCTCCAATATACGAGCTGTCACAGCGAAACAGCTCACCAATTACCAGTATACGAGTTGTCAGAGCATTTCCATCATAGCTCTCTAGATTTGTATCTAATACCGCTTATGCCGGTGCTAGGGGCCGTGTGGTCATATCGTCCAAGTTGCCACATGAACAGGTACAATAAAAGCGTACCTGAGATACAACACATATCACTAATCGTTAGATTCTTGGTATGTGCTTTAGAATAGGTTAACCAGAGGACTATTCTGTGAAGTCATGTGACGCAGTCAGTATGTCGGCACCTCTTCCCACTTCCCTTATATGTGTTGTAATTTCATGGGGATCTTGTTCAAGAGGTACCGGTCTTGCATGAACATGTCTGCGTGCAGTCGACCCATGAGATCCACCGAGGCACTGTTCGCAGTGAAAGCCTTCCGTTTGTTATATCCCACATTGTCCACCGTGTCCATGTGCTCGGGTGTGTCCTGGTAGAATAAAACGGCTGTCAGCTGAGATTTTTTAGCCTCTCGGCCATACGACAACAGTGTCTCGATGTAGGCTCGATAGGGGTATGTGTTGGTCGAGTCACTGATGAGTTTGTCGCTGAGAAAAATATCCACCTGTTGAAACATCGAGTGCAGCCAGAGATTCGTCGGGCCCACCGTTGCAGCATGGATGATTCTGGTGCCAGCCCCATTGACCACCTTGGCTTTCACATACAAGTATGTATGGGCTAAATCCACATAGGCCGTATCCGCATTACTGATGGTGAACTCGATCGGCCCTGTTTCGTTGATGCTGATGCTCCACCCATAATCCTTGTTCGGCACTGGTCTGTGTGGGCGGCACGGTCCACAAATCAAATTCACTGTTGGTGGAGGGACAGGACTCGGCGTGGATCAAGGACATGTTTAAGAAAAGATATCCTGGGTCTTCGATGTGCTCGTCGCTGGGTCGGTCGTCGACTGGTGCGTGGTCTCGGTGGGGCAGCTCGTTTATTCCCTACCGTGCGTTGTGCTTTGGCCACCAAGACGCCTCCCGCTTCTTTGGCCCGCCGTTTCAAGGATTCTTTGGGTGCCGTACCCCCCAAGACATCACCGGCCACTTGCAGTCCACTGCGTACCGCTTGTTTGCCGATTGCTTTCACCCCACGCGTCACCAAGGGCAGGAACGTTTTGACGATGCTGCCGTGTATGTTCCGCAGTCCATGTCCTCGTTGCACGCGTGCCCCGCTAAAGACCGGAAAGCCACCCCCGGCCTGTTCGGCATAATAGTCCATATAGCTGCGTGCATCGCATTCGTAAGGTACTTTCATTATGCAAAGTGGGGAGCACGTGCTTGTCAAAAATGACCACCCGTAACAGAGGTGTGTTGATATCGCCCACGATGTGGTTGTCCACTACGTCCGAGTAGACGTAGAGTCCGTACATACCCGACTTCATATCCATCGGGATCTCGCCTTGGTGGGCGGTGGGACCAGCGAACGTCTGTAGATCGAAACCCAGCATTTGCTGTAGGATAGGACTCAGTACGACACTCGCGTTGGCGGTGACGATAAGTTGTGCCTTGTCGTTGCATGCGTTGTAATCGAAGTCCACGTCATTCTTGAAGGGAAAGGATTTGATGGGTTTTGAAGTATTCGTGACCTCCCGTAGAGCCTTATAATGCAACAGTCTTGACTCTTGACAGCCCACCCATGAACTCCTTGGGGGTATCGTATTGGCCTTCGGGGAGGGCGAGTCGGGTGTCTTTTCCCTCGTAGGTCACGTCGTACCACACTTCATTGGCTCGCGCGTTGTACCACGAGTAAGGGTATTGGATATCCACGAGGCTACATTCCCATCGTCCATGTAAATGCAACGGTTGCGGTATCTGGGTCACGTACTTGGCCACGGTGTTGTCAGGAAACACATCCAGCGAACTGTTAATGTTACTGAGGTAAAACATGGCGACTGAGCTGTCCTGCTGCTGCTGTTGGTTTTAATAGGTGTTCCAGGCCTTGGGCTGTTGTGTCCGGCGTCGTGTTCGTCGCGTTGACTTGCTACGTGTCACGGCTCTGGAGATATGGGGTGTCCTGATCAAGGGTGGTTTTTTAAAGGTCTGAAAAGAAGGTGCCCGTTGTGGTGGTGGAGTTTTGGGGGGTGATTCCGGTTTCCATTCGGATTCCCAAGGTTGTGGAGTCTGTCGTGGTGCACGACTCGGTGAGTCACGCTGCATAAAGGCCCAGCGGTGGGGGTTCCCCACCAATTCCTGTGGTACATGCATGTCTTTCAAGCCTTGAGCAAAGACCTCCCATCCTCGAGGATCCGTGTGCGACCTGCGTTTACGCATCAGGTCATTCACTAAATCCGTCATGTGGGTCCCGGGGACCACCTGATTCTGTACCAGGAGTTCGCCTTTATCATTCCAAGTCATGTTAGGATTCTGTTTCATCCGTTGTAATACCAGGCCAGCTTGTTTCTTGAACGATGCAGGTACACTCTTCAGGACTTCGTCTTCCACCCACTGTGAGGCTGTGGGTGGTACCCCTGGTAATGGCGGCTGTTGGAGCGGTGCTGAGGTCGGCGCTGTGTCACGTGGTGGTGGTGGTGGTGGTGGTGGTGGGGTAGAGGGGGTTTTGTATTGGTCCATGAACGTCATGTACCGTTGAAGCGTCTCATTGTACCGTTGTACTTTCTCACTGTCGCTTAACCCCGGGCTCTGTAAGATCTATTGCATCTCTCCATCGAGGGTGTTTATGGTCTTCACCGTAGGTGGGACAGGGCAGGGCGATTGGAGGTTTTGAAGGAACCGTGGTTCGACGAGGACCATTTTTTTCGTGTGGTTCATTGTCGGCCGAAGAGTCCACCCAATAATGGACCCAACACGGAAGCGGCCAACGGTGCTAAGATGGCCCCGAGAAAGCCGCCTTTCTGTAACACCTTTTTCTTTTGTGTTTGAGAGACTTGCTTCTGGACTAAGGTTCGGAGACCTGTCTTATGCTTGGTCAACTTGGTCTTCTGAGCCGGAGTCAGTGGTACGTTGCCTTTTAACAGGTTGTACCCGATCTCGCACAGATAGCGTACAAGGTCAGGGTCCGCACCGCGTACAATGGTTTGGACCAACTCGGGTGGGGCCGTCTTCAATACACGGAGCGTGGGAGCGTGCTTCCGTACTCGCGCAGACATCATGCACCCATGCTGAGCTGGGTTGTGGCATCTTTGAAGGCTTCCAACGCAAACGGTGTGCGGCCGGGATACATCTGTCTCGCCAGGTGCAGCAGTTGAGTGGTGTCTCTCGAGTTTTTGAAGACCACCAGGTAGTGGGCCGCTTCTCTCTTGCAGGAAACAAGCCTATGTTTATGTATACTATGATTGTCTTTTTGAATTTGGTGCTAATACTGTTATGTGGAAAATGGAATAGATCTTTGGATTATGGACGCGGATATTCTCTAATGGACGACGGCTGGATTATGAATGACGGACTAGACGCTTGTAATTTAAGCTGATGTTCCGATGTTCTTTGTTTTTACTGAACAGATTCTGCACAATGTAGATGATGCTGAGCCGTCGATGATGGCTGCCTTTGGTAAAGAGTTGGGTGACCCGCGCATCCGTCTCCGCCATGAGATCATCCAGAACCACCAAGGTGTCGGGTTCCAAATCGGCCAGGTTAGGTAGGCCTTCCACGAACGTGATGTGGGGCATTGCTGCATATGTTTCCTGCCATTCTCCGTAACACCACACGACTCGGGCAATGGGTGGGGTGATCATGCTGTCGGCGTGTTGAAGGAGCTTCCTGACGAAGTGCGTTTTGCCGGAGCCCGTCGGTCCTGCGATGACGTAAGTGAAGGGATGCTGCCACCGAGGATCCATGGTTCGAGCTGTATGCGCTGTCGTGGTAACCTGCTCTTGCAAATTTGGTACGAGTGAACTGGAGTGGTGGTGGTGGGTAGAACGTCGGTCGTCGTTGTCTGTTCACTGTGAGGGATGAAATCCGGTGGGTCTTCAGACGTAGTGGGTGTTCTTGGTGTAGGTGTGGAGCTTGGTGTGGAGCTCCACGTGGCTTGTACACGGGGTGTGGTGGTGACTGGGCTCGATACGGGGTTGACTGGTGCTATCTGTAGACCGGTTTCACTGGTGGCTGGTGTTCTCAGTTGGTTAAGTAGCGTGCTGACATAGGCTACGTCGTAAAACACACCTCCGTACAACACACTCAGCAGGGTTAGCAGTATCACCACAAAGCCCACTTGCGCTTTGCGTGTTTTGGGAGACGCTGTGTTCAGAGACAACTGTTGTTTGTCCATAGCACTGTGGTCGGACGTGGAATGAAGGATGACGGCAGTGGTGTCTGGCTTTATAGTCGTTTCACCTGGTTGGGAGCGACCCAGGAATTGAAGGAACTGGGCCAGCCTTGCCATTTGTCGAAATGAAACAGTTTGCCACGTCGACGTTCCGTTTTCAAAATCTGCTCCACCGTGTAGTAGTTTTGCTGTGTTTTTACTACAGGCTGTAATTCCGTCTCGTAAAACGTCCCTAGCAACGGTTCCCCTTGAAGATCTTCCAGTTCATAGACTCGCTGCTGTCGGGGTAGGCGCCGTTTAATCAGGAAGTGCTCATCGCTCCAGTTGGGCAAGTAACTTTTCTCAAATTGACCTTTGACTTTACTGATCCGTACAGGGTCCCCGACCTTGTACACCGCCTTCGGCGTTCGCTGCGATGCCCTGGGGTACAAGACACGCCGGAATTGGGCTTCATTGCGTTGGGTCACGGTAATGGGGGCTCTCTCTATACTCCGGTGATAGGCTCGATTGTAACCACTCAAAAGTTTCGGGAGAACATCGATGTACCGCCTTGTATTCTTATAGGTGAAATATTTATACATGCGGTCTTTGAATGTCCTGTTGAACCTTTCCACCACGGAAGCCTTGGTCTCGTTGTACGTATGGAAGAAAAACACCTTCTGGGCTTTCAGAAACTGTTGGAACGGTCTGTTGAGGAATTCTGTGCCTTCGTCGGTTTGCAAATACAAATTACAAGCGTCTAGTCCGTCATTCATAATCCAGCCGTCGTCCATTAGAGAATATCCGCGTCCATAATCCAAAGACCTATTCCATTTTCCACATAACAGTATTAGCACCAAATTCAAAAAGACAATCATAGTATACATAAACATAGGCTTGTTTCCTGCAAAGAGAGAAGCGGTCAACAGTTTTCAATGATGCCGGCAAGACATCATGATGTTCCAAAAATATCAAATCCGTATCGCTGATCAGTATTCTTAATCCATAATATTCGTTATAGAGTCGTCATCTAAAAAAAAGATGTATCTCAGTCACGCTTTGATTGTGACTGTTCATATGAATACCATGAGGATCTTGAAGTACATGGGTTCATACGGCCCCTAGCCCCGGGTTAAGCGGAATTAGACACAAGTTACGAAACATAGCGCCATAGATCTTGCACGCTACGTTCGTATTTTGTTATCAGCATGCGATATGTATCGCCAAATTTGAGAAACTTTGAGTGGAGGCGCTTGATGGAATAGCCCTGTTTTATAAGTTTCTGCAACAATGTTTTGTGACGTTGATTAAAATCATCACATTTAACACAGGATCTGCGCCCGGTCTTGAAGATGTTTTTGAACGCCGCTATGTGATTCGCCCCCGTTTTCGTCCGGATGGGTACCACCCACGCATACTTGGATAGGATATCGATGCACGTCAAGATATACCGATTCTCATCGTTGTGTTTGGCAAAGGCGCTCATATCGACCAAATCCGCTTGCCACTGGGCATCTATTCCTCCCACGATGACCCGGTTCCGTAGAAAATGGCGACGGACAGATCGATGTAAGGTATAGGTGTCTTGTTTTCTTAACCAATCTCGGACTTGGGCACGTTGTATCCCCTGGGGTTTGGCCGCTCGATAGAGAGCCGACAATGCACTATAGGCCGCCGGACTGTCGGGACTGTAGTATAAGTTATCCAACACCTTCTCCCAGCGCTTCATGGTGACAAATGATGATGGACCCTGGCTCTATCGTTTATTTATAACGGGTATATCTTGGGCCGGAGTTTCTTTCTGATTTTCCAAAGTGTCCATGGTAAATGACCAGTCCAACTCGTCTGATGACCGCTTGATAAGCACTTGATCCACATCTACCACGGCATCTTCCAATGCAGACCATAGATCAGGGTGAAGGGTAAAATGCCCTGTACTCCCATCTAGCCGAGCCAATTGAGCAAAGAAAGGGCCGCGTCGGATGTACACATCGTGACACAAGTGGATGAGGTCGCCGTCCAGTTCACCAGACAACACCCGTTTGAATTTAGTCCAGCCCTCTCGGGACAGACGAATGTGAGCCGGGCATGGTTGTGTAGGGTCCGCATCGCAGATGTCTCCCACCTCCTCCATGATATCGACCTTATCCGCATACACGTACAGGAAAACCTCGGGGGTCAAGCTGAGATACGCCCGTACTGCCTCCGTCATGGTCAGTATGTGAATGGTACCAGATTTGACTGTCTCTCGTATTTATAGGGAGAGCCCCGTGAGATCAAAGGATCGGATGGTCAAAGTCTAGCCGGGTAATCAATGGCATCGTCGTCTGGTTCATGGCTAGACATTTATTCATTGGGCTCTGCCGCTGCTTCTCTCAGGGCACGAGCCCACTCCAACTCGTCTGATGACCGCTCGTCCGGTGTAAACAGCTGGTCCACGATAGGCACCACTTTCTCGAAGGCTGTCCACAGATCGGGGTCTAGGGTAAAGCCTCGCATAGGGTCTTGGTAGCGGCCCAGGCGTGGGAAGAAGGGTCCACGGTATACGTAGATGGCATTATCTATGTGGATGAGGTGTTCGTCGAGCTCGCCGCTCAACACCCGTTTAAATTTGGTCCCGCCGTCACGGTGTAGCGTAACCGTATTCGATACGCGCGACCAGCAAACATCTCCACGGTCTTCCACTAGGATGACTTCATCTTCACAGACGTGTAACCCCACCCGGGGTGTAAGGGGAAGGATGGCTCGTAGGACTGGTGACATGCTTGATCCAATGACGAACGGTGAATGACACACACTCTGTCTGACCCTCGTATTTATAGTCAGGTCCCACTGTCAATACCACAGCGCCAGGGTCAATAGGGCACAAACTATTGTGAGGCCAACCAGCCGTCGCTGGTTTCGGCGTGAGCGCTCGTGGTCCATAGCCCGAGCATCAAGGATGGCTGTCATAGTCCAGTAGTGGTGAGTGATGGCACACCTCTCCATCGAGTGCACTCTGTCGAGGACCGCTTCTGTGAACTCGATCAGGATCTGGCGTCGCCCCTCGTTGTCGTCGTCATCTGCAAACATGGACCGGACCACTGCTCGGTAACCCGTGAGTGAATTAACCACGGTGGCATGCTGTAAAATGCGAGTCGCATAGGGCTGGATCTCCGTCATGGCTCTGCAACCGTAGAAATGAAGGTGTGTAATCCAGAGAGACGTGTTTTATAGACCAGGTCACACATGCGCGCCTAGACGTCGGGTGTAGTCCGTGATACGTACTATTCTGATTGATTATGTGGCTCCTATAGAGATAGTACCTTATCGACAATGGGGACTACTTGTTCCAAAGCCGTCCATAGATCGGGGTCCAGGGTAAAACCACCGTCGTTCAGACAGAGGAGTCGAGCGGAAAAGGGACCGCAGAAAATGTAGACGTCGCCACACAGGTGAATGCCATCACCGTGCAGGTCACCCAACAACACCCGTTTCAAGGTAGTCCATCCTTCCGGTGACAAAGAGACGTGCGCTTTGGGTTCAGGCGTACACCAACACCTAAGTCCGCTATCGATGAGGTCCACTCGTTTGGGGTACAACAATAGGGTGCAGCCAGGTGTAAGCCTCCGGGTAGCCACAGTCCCTTCTTTCACCTCGGGGTGTAATAAGTCATCCACCTCGGGGAGTACATCTTTCAGTGCCATCCATAAGGATGGGCAGAGTGTGATATAGGTACCTCCACTCTGTTCCAACCGGGGAAAAAGGGAATCCTCTCCAGCAGTGCGTATGTGCACGCCGCCTTCCACGTGCATGACATCCCTTTCGGGGTCTTTTCCCTGTAACAATCGCGTCAATAGAGTCCAGCCTGATAGCGATAACAAAATCTTCACCTTCTGCGGTGCGTCTTGGACCAGCTCCAGGTGATCGTCATTGACGATGAGGTAGACGTCGGACGTCAGTTGAAATAACGGAAGCTCTGTTCCGCTCGCTGCCATGGTGGGGAATGAAAAGCGAACGGTTAGAGAGGTGGCTTTATAGTGTACCTGTTGGGTAGGATTTTATACAGCGTGCGTGGCACTTGTTATACTCGCCTGCGCCATAAGGTCAATAAGGTTAGAAATGCACTTTTTTCTACTACGCCCTGTGACGGCCCTTCGTGAATGGCGTAACCTGTGAACATCATAGGAATGCATGTACTAACCTGTCTGTGGGGTTTTCCCACAATGTCGTTCACCTTCGTGTCTTTTTGGGTACGTCCGTGGCTTTTCGGTAACGTCCGTGTCTTTTCGGTAACGTCCGTGTCTTTTCGGTAACGTCCGCATCTTTTCGGGTATATATGAGGGTCTTGAGGGGGGCGACTGTATGTGACGTGTTGTATGTGTTTTTCTCGGCGACGTCCGTGTCTATCATCCTGGCACATCACGTCTACGCCTGCATTGGGGTATGTATGAGGGTCTTCATGCGCGCGCTCGGAGGTGACCGAAGATGTCACGGAGGTCACCGAAGAGACACGGAGATCCATCCGGGTTTACACGGGAACAGCCGGGTAGTTACGGAGGTGCCCGGAGAGACACGGAGGTTACCGAAGATGTCACGGCTCGGCCCTGGACTTGGGGATAGTTGAACTGAGTGTGCTAAAAATAGATCACCAGCTAGCGTGCTATAAAAGGGAAGCGGCCTTGCCGTTTCATCAGACACTCTGTCAACCACCAAGATGTTCACTTGCACAACTTGCCAGAAGCAGTTTACTCGTCTAGATAATTTACGACGCCACGAGGCCTCCACCCACAAAAATGCACGGTATACTTGTATAACCTGCGCACGGTCATTTAATCGGGAGGATCATTTACTGCGCCACGAACGCTCATTCCACGAGGGCGCGACGGAACAATGTAAAGATTGTGGTCAACTATTCAAACGACGAAGTCAGTTAAGACGGCACCAGCGTTTGATTCATGTCCCGTCTCTACGGTATGAGCGACAACTCCCCACTAAAGAGGCACCCAGGAGGGTCGGACCCAGTGAAGATGAGCCCGGGGAGACGAACGCCACTGGTGATGCGATGACGGAGAGCCCGCCTATACCCACAGTTCAGAAGAGCCTGGATTTCCAGCCGGACCCCACCGTTAAGGTTTCGAGTCATACGCCTCACAACATCGAACATTTTCTGGACGAGCCCATAAATGTTCCTAGCGATCTCTTACGGGACAACCATCCAGTGATTGACATCGATCGGCGCCATTGGTCCATGACACGGCACTGTTTCCACCGTCATCGCCCTATTCAAGATATCTACAATTTCCCACTGACCAACCTCACCCGTCTACACAGCTACGTGGAAACCATCTTCAAAGATCAAACTACGGCCTTCAAATTGAATCTGGCGTTTGGTTATGTGCTGCAGCATAAGGAGACAGTCCAAGTCCGATACTTTTACCCGAGAAGTAACATATATGTGTTTGACCAGTTGTTTACCATCATTAACCGGAGGTCACTAGAGAAGATGCTAGAGAAACGGGACACCGTGGATCCCTTGAAATGGGCCCAACAACAACGACCCAACATCAAGTGGACAGTGGAGAAGGTGACCAATGTTACGTTTTTCCTTACCAAGCTGACCGACCACCGCCATCGGTTGAATGCGTCACTCGTGCACTGATGAATACCATAACATGCCGTACATACTCTCTATGTCTACATGCTGATCGTTGACTTGAGCTCAGTAAACACTTGTACCTAATGTGACGGTGCGTTAAATAATAAAACATGGTGTTAGATATTTCAAATTGTTTTGCTGTGAACATACTAAACATACCCAGGGCGGCTCCCCCAGCCTGGGTATGATGTAACATTGGGGATAATAAACTGTATGAACATTGCTGAACTTGTTGTTATTCACGACAACCGCTAGTGACGATATTTCAACCCCGCACTCATCCCATCAGATGCCCCCTCACATAGGCTTCACATTGATACCTCACTCGATCCCATCGGCCCACTAGTGGCTCCCCTAGATCCCAAAACGTCTATTTCCATACCCTTTGTCTATTGCGCATGCGCAGAATGACAATATTCCTACCTCACATCCATCCCGTCGGATACTCCCTCACGACTGCTTTACATGGATACCTCACTCGATCCCATCGGCCCATTAGGTGCCCATCTAAACCCCAACACGTCTATTTCTATACTACGGCCAGACTGCGTATGCGCAGACTATTGATAACGAACGACACACCAGCCCAGGCGGATGCTCCCTCACCACAGCTTCACACTGATACCTCATACGACACCATAGGATCATTACTAAACCCTAACACGTCTATGTCCACACCCTTTTCCCAGAATTCCCTGTCTGCGCATATTGATACCTCATACGACTCCATCGACCCAATAGGGGCTCCCCTAGATCCGAAAACGTGTATTTCCATACCCTTGGTCTACCGCACATGCGCAGAATGACCATATTTCAACGCCATCAGATGCCCCTTCACGAATGCTTCACATTGATACCTCATACGACCCAATCGGTACAATAGGGACCCCTCTCGCCCCTGAAGATTGCCGGAGAATGCCGGAGAATTTGGGACTACTTTTTCTCCGCGGAGGCAGACCGCATCATCGCCAGACCGCATCACCGCGGAAGAATACAAAGGTTAAAGGTTGCCGGAACTATAGTGACCTTGAGCTGGTGGCGCCCCCGCCCTCCCCTGGCGGAACTCTTGGGGAGATGATGGGGAGTTCCCTATACCTTTAACCTGGGGAAGTGACGTCATACCTGCGTAAGAACACATGCGCACTCGTCCAAAGTTGAGCAAATCGGGTTGCTACCTACTACTGATACGGCTATCAGCCGACTCCAGGAGAGATATTGTAATTATGAACGTACGCATAACCAAACTGCGACTGAGTCCGTCAAATCGTTTCGCTTTTAATTACGCGTGGATGAAGTAAATCTACACAATGAGCACACGTATTACCAAACTGCGACAGAATCCGCAGATGCGTGAATGAAAAAAATCCAGGTGGACCTGGCTGTAAAACAATTCCAAGCGACATCTTATGGCAAGGTACGCCGTCAAATTAGTTAAGGATGAATCCGCTAAATTGTTTCGACTGTATTTTACACGATAGCGGATGTGGCTGAAACGCAATCCCAAATAGTTTGTCAAGGTTTTCACGTACCGTATTGTGGACGAATCTGCAAATCGTTTCTATTTCATTGCGTTTGTTGCAAATATGGGCACGGACTGACAGACACACGGAATGGATCCCATATTAAACTCTCCGTAAAAGGGTTTAAAAAGTCTCCTAACACTGAACAAGAGCCTAAATTGGCTTCCATATACGCCCGCACAAGACATCGTCTCTCCTTATGTATCATGTAACACACACAAAAAGAATTTAAGTCATTTTGCTGATTTTGGGGTCACTGTTAATTTGACTTTTAACCTTGACCTAAATTTTGGTACATGACAAATCGTCTCCCCTTAATGTATAACATTAGGGTATCCAAAAATTGGAACTGTAGATAAAAACTGTCAAAGGAGAATAATTTCCTGATTTTTAGACTACAGTGACCTTTGACCTCCGACCTCGACCTCAAGTTTGCTACGCGACACATCGTTTCCACCTAGCGTAACCCCTCACAAAAAAACTGTGGACAGAAATCTGTCAAATACAGACCGGACACGAACGGTTCAATGATTTTCTGATTTTAGGTCAGTGACCTTTGACCTCTGACCTCGACCTCCATTTTGGTAGCTACACATCGTCTTTCTCTAGGGTATACACTTACCAAAAATTGGAACTGTAGATAGAAAATTGCCCCCAGATATAGACCGGATAAGAAGGGACGGACGGACGGACGGAAACCGTCATCACATAGTACGTCCGCCTTTTGGGCTGGCGTATAAAAACTCGGCCCTCGACCCAAAAGGCGATATCGCTTTTCAAAAGGCGACATCGTGATTCAATCTCGCGCGTCAATTTCTGGCCCAAAATGAACACCATAGACAACACAACACTTAGGTGTATTGCATGGCATGGCATGTTTCTCACTTCAGCATTGTGATGTTCGTCTATGAACTTCATGGTCTCTGTGAGGTTGTGATGTACACATGGCGCTCCGACTTCACTGTTGCCTGACGCCGTTTCGGATTGTTGATAAAAAGCACGGATCAAGGAAATGTAGGACTATATCACCCATTTTTCATAAACCGAACCACCTTGCTCGCCATTCCATAAAGCATATCGATCTGACAGCGCAAAACCACTCATGACGCCTCCCGCTCTAATCAGCTGATCCGCGCTGGTGGCTTGTATTATTTTTATTGGAAGTCCCCCAGGTCGAAACTTAAGGCGTACATAATCAAACTGCTGCACGCCAACTTTATAACTTCCATTCTGATGGTCTATTTTAAACTCCTGAAAAAAAAATATAAAAAACATGATCATGTAATTGTTATATTTTCAGCAAGTATCATTGAAAATTAGACCATACATTGTCTTGTCAAAATTTATATTCATATTTCTATTCCCATAAATGAAATATATCGATGATACATATTAGTAGAGCATGATTAGAGAGTTCGAGCACATGGAAGCCGGGAAGCCGATGACGTCATAAGTAGGTCGACGTGACGTCATGAATAAGTCGAAGTCGTGCGGTGTTCGTCTATTTATAGTGTCATGAACATAGCCCAAGGGGTTGTAGGTCAACGTCTGTTCACCGGACCGTGACAATAGCCTGAGGTGTTTTTGGTGTTTTATGTCTGCTCATCGGCCGTGTCTATAGTTTTTTGCGGTGTTCGAGGTTATGGTCTATTTGTGGAGCCATACTTATAGCCTGAAGGTGCGGTGTTCATCATCTATATATAGACCTATAACCCGGAGGTGCGGTGTTTGTAGTTCAACGTGTTCATCGAACCGTGACTATAGCGTGAGAAGTGCTACGGTGTTCTATATCTGTTCAGCGGTCCGTGTCTATAGTTAGCGGTGGAGCGTGACTAATGAAAGCAGGAGGCTATTTTGCGCGGTGTCGACTATATACTTGTCTTAAGTAGGTCATCATATCGTAAATACACCGAAGTCGTATTGATTCCTATGTTGATACTGTTGTATTATGCTACATATATCCTGTAAATTCCTTAGTTATGCCCCTACAGCCTCCAAGTTTTGTTTCGGAGTATAACAAAATTTCGATTTTTGTTTGTTTTTGTTTTACTAATCTCGGGAACTAAGACGGATAGAGACTCGCGGCTTACGGCGTCGTATTCCTTTCGTATAGATGCACAATAAAGGCTCTATACAATTTTATCGCCCGACGGTAACTTTCGCCGCAATTAGACGATAATCGGTGTCACGTGATTTGACCATTTCTCGAGAAATAAGCGACATACGCGCACGTTGTTTACGGCGTTGTATTCCTGGTGTCGAGGTCTACCGTAAAGCTCCTATTCTAATTTATCGCATCTCTATAACTTTCGCCGCTATTCGGCGTCGAAAATTATTTCTTTGTAGCTTACCACGAATAGGTCCATATAGCGTCATACCTTGTACCCGTGGACACGTGTGATTGATCACTTTTCGCGGTGTTCACGAGTGCCTATCGAACCATACGAAAATATCTTAATATAGAAACAATATTATAGTAGTAGAAGGAGGGGAGCAGGATGTGTATGTGTGTATATGTGTGTGTGTGTGTGTGTGTGTGTGTGTGTGGTGGTGTGTGTGTGTGTGGTGGAGGAGAAGGATGTGTGTGTGGTGGAGGTGGAGGAGGAGGAGGGTGTGTGTCTGTCTGCGTGTGGCTTGTGGGTGTGTGTGTGTGGGTTGGTGTGCGTGCGTGTGTGTGTGTGTGTGTGCGGTCATATAAGGTCGTTTGTACACCATTAGTTTCAGTCTGTATCCATCATCTGACCGGGTACCATGTCGAGTACATGTACGTTTTGTGAGAAGACACTCTCTCGTCCCGATAGTATGCTCAGACATATTTGTCTAATGCATAGACAAGAGACACCACCGAATCCCGCTATACGTCCACCAAATGGAATAGAGCATCCCTATACGATGACGGAGAGTGGCCCTACGGTATGTGGAAAGACGTCCTGGGCGCTAACGCACGAGGAATTCGTGAAAGATGAAGGGCGGCAACAACTGCCACCTCGTCCAACCCCAATTCATATTCCATCAACTCAAATGCAACGCATACCATCTCACGATCCAGAATGGTTCGCTAAGAGGAATGAACAAGTGGGAGAGGGATTATATACAAGGACAGCTGCACAGTGGTTCAAACTGAATGAAAATGATGACGAGTCCCAGCAGAGGCAGATGATCCATAGGAGCGGGAATGAAATGGAACGACGAAAGAGAAAATACCCTTCAGATGAAGAACTCGTCCATCCTGGCGAAATAGATCAACCTATCCACTTGCGGAAACAGGTCAAATATAACGTGTGGAAAAACATATTTGGTAACCCTATCGCAAGAGATTGTTAGATTGACATTGACGAGAGAAAACAGCGATATACAAGCCAAGGTTACGACGAGGATGAGTCTGGCGCAAATGCTATGGATGATTATATTCCAACTATGATGAAGACTTTACGTCGAAAATACTTCAATCTTCTCGTGAACATACAAAAGCTACAAACTGATTATATTCATAACGAGATTTTGAAAACAACGAGGCGTCTGCAAACGATATACGACATAGACTACGAGGAAGCACTGAGACAGACGATTAAGATGCGGAAATGCTTATTCGATAAGTTGATTGAAGACGGTGAGAGCGAGGACTCCGAATAAAGACCCCAGTAGGAATATTTGTAGATAAACATTGAATGGAAGGGTAGATGTCGAAATGATACCCACAACAAAGGAGATGTACTTCATATAAAGTTTTCTCTCTATATTTGTGAAGCAGTGCTATGAGTTGATGAATAAAGCCATTATTTGGCAATCTTCGTATTGCTTTGCCTCTGTGCACAAGGAAGACAACTCCGAAGGGGAGTCCCAATACGGTTGTCAAAGTCGAACTCGGATATTGAAGGAGGTTTACGTGCGTGGGAGGTGTAGGGAGGGGTGATTTGAGCTATTATATACGTATGAGGTATGTTGGCCGGGTTCATACCTAGCCTCGTTAAGTGGGAATTACCCTGATATTCCCCAGGTATAAGATACAGGAGGACAGATAAAAAAGTACTTCTATGGTATAGGCCCAATGGGGCATGGACAGTTGCGGTATGGGGTGTGGCCCCTTGTTTTCTGTCACATGCTGTAAAATACGATGTTAGGGGTCGCGTGGCCATTGGGTAACATTCGCCGAAAAGTTCTGACTGCACAGGCGCAGTGCATAGGCAGGCCTGAGGTGGACGTTTTGAGGTAGAGATGGACTATACGTGGTCCAAATTGGCCGCGTGAGGTATCAGTTTGAAGCACTCGTAGAGTCCGACAGCATGGGTGTGTATATGTAATGTGTATGTGTGTGTAATTTCTTAAGGGTATATATTCTCCTTCAATTTCCAAATCGACGTCATGCATGACTGGGTCTTGCAGTTTTGTGTCTTCCACAAATACTCTCTCCCGACTCCCAGACGGCAACTCAGAGATCCTGGTAACGGCACCAAAATGTAAGGGCATTCACGGCACCACTGTAACAGGCGTCACTTCTGGAGCGCCAAGTCAACCCAGGTTCGTAAGTTAAGACACCAGGAGGAGGGAAGAGAGAACCGATACAGAGTCAAGTACAACGCAAACACAAATATACATAGAATAAGTAAAATAATTTAATCCCTCAAAAGAAATGAGCAATCCACATTACAACACATATAAGGGAAGTGGGAAGAGGTGCCGACATACTGACTGCGTCACATGACTTCACAGAATAGTCTTCTGGTTAACCTATTCTAAAGCACATACCAAAAATCTAACGATTCGTGATATGTGTTGTATCTCAGGTACGCTTTTATTGTACCTGTTCATGTGGCAACTTGGATGATATGACCACACGGCCCCTAGCACCGGCATGAGCGGTATTAGATACAAATCTAGACAATACAAACGCGCGTACGAGACTCCCCACAGGAATGTACATATAGTCAGGACGTATTTTCCCTTACCCGGGACGTGGCGTCCAGTACCAGGGCCCTCATAAATAAACAGAAAAGAAGCGAAGAATAATTTTGAAGAATTGACTGGCCAGGCGAATATTGCCCCTTTACTCCAGTCAATTCCAAGCTCACACAAAATAAAAATAATAAAAAAACCGTGTTAAATATTCCCCAGGCAGTATCATACCTTTCGGAACCCCGGCAGTGGATTAGCTCAGACGATCGAAATTCGCAGCAAAATATACCGCTAGAGCTTTGACAGGAATAAATGTGTGATCATAAACATACACATAGAAAAACGCGTCCATAAATTAGCACAGATACAAAACATGCTCACATCGGACAAGGAAGACACTAATAACTTATTAACACAATTTAGACATATTCAGAAACCACGAAAACGCATGTAGGAAATATAATATCAACACATCCCCTCCTTAAAACAAAATATTTTTCAAAAACAAAAATATGGAAACAGTCATCCTTGCCGTTCCGTCCTTGCCCTAGATAAGGGCCACCGTCTCGTCAAGACAAATGTGCACCAGTCGCAAGCCGCGAAAGCACCACTCTCAGTATTTGCAGCAAGTCTGAGACGTTTCGCAACATCCCTCTCTTCCGTGTAGATCACCCGCTCCGTTTTAGAACATCGGTGGACGCCTGAATCAATGTACTGTTCATTTTCAACGAGTGTCACAGAGACACAGCTCACTAATTACCAATATACGAGTTATCACGAATCGTTAGATTCTTGGCATGTGCTTTAGAATAGGTCAACCAGAAGACTATACTGTGAAGTCATGTGACTGTCAGTATGTCGGCACCTCTTCCCACTTCCCTTCTATGTGTTGTAATCCTTGATACGGCTTCGACTGATCAACATGGAAAACCATTGGCTCAGATGCTTCGTTCTTCTGCACAACATATATAACAGTAGTCAGCTTCCCCAATACCTTCCAGCCCATTCCCAACTTAGCTGCCGGAGGATACCATTGCCACATAAAAACCCTCTGTCGCAAACTTCTTTTGATGCGCTGCCACCTTCCCGGTGTTACTATGCGCAAAGTCATGTCTTATTCTGGACATATTGCAGTCAACAGACGTGCTCCACAGAGCATGAATATTCTGCCCATTCTGAAGGATTCCCTACCAGCCAATCCAACGAATACGACAACTTGCGCCCGAAAATCAATAAATTTGGAGAACATGCAGTGCTGTTCTGCGCAGTAGACGGATAGGCCATCACCACAAATGGCAAATGCTCATCTCAACTGGACGAGTTATCTACAACATACATAGACTGCATTTGAATACGTGTCCAATTAAACCGCTCAACCAGCCCATCCGACTGTAGCCCATAAGGTGTCGTTCTAATTTTCTCGACTCCCAACAGACGACACATATGAGCAAACAGATGCGACTCAAACTCTTCTCCCTGATCTGAATGGATCTGCTTAGAGACGCCATATCTACATATGAACTCGGTGACCAATTTGTCCGCCACTGTCAGAGTAAAGTGATCAGGAACGGCAAAAACTTTAGTCCGTCGAGTAAAATAGTCAGCTACAACGACGCGATATTTTTTCCCACTCTCGGTCCAGAATATACAATTACAACACATATCAGGGAAGTGGGAAGAGGTGCCGACATACTGACTGCGTCACATGACTTCACAGAATAGTCTTCTGGTTAACCTATTCTAAAGCACATACCAAGAATCTAACGATTCGTGATATGTGTTGTATCTCAGGTACGCTTTTATTGTACCTGTTCATGTGGCAACTTGGATGATATGACCACACGGCCCCTAGCACCGGCATAAGCGGTATTAGATACAAATCTAGATAGCTATGATGGAAATGCTCTGACAACTCGTATACTGGTAATTGGTGAGCTGTTTCGCTGTGACAACTCGTACATTGGAGATTGGTGAGCTGTATCATCGTCAGATGTAAATGACGGCAATTAACACAAAAGACTAGTCTGTAAGGCCCGATGTCGACCCAGCATCAACTTCCCACAAATGCCAACATATATCAAAGACCAAAAGGTCTGTACAGGGGCGGGCCTCGGGGACGAAACGTCCACCAGCAGAATGTCGCCATATACAGGTAAAAATTACAACACATATAAGGGAAGTGGGAAGAGGTGCCGACATACTGACTGCGTCACATGACTTCACGGAATAGTCTTCTGGTTAACCTATTCTAAAGCACATACCAAGAATCTAACGATTCGTGATATGTGTTGTATCTCAGGTACGCTTTTATTGTACCTGTTCATGTGGCAACTTGGATGATATGACCACACGGCCCCCTAGCACCGGCATAAGCGGTATTAGATACAAATCTAGAGAGCTATGATGGAAATGCTCTGACAACTCGTATCGTCGTCAGATGTAAATGACGGCATTTAACACAAAAGACTAGTCTGTAAGGCCCGATGTCGACCCAGCATCAACTTCCCACAAATGCCAACATATATCAAAGACCAAAAGGTCTGTACAGGGGGCGGGCCTCGGGGACGAAACGTCCACCAGCAGAATGTCGCCATATACAGGAAAAAATTACAACACATATAAGGGAAGTGGGAAGAGGTGCCGACATACTGACTGGGTGTCACATGACTTCACAGTATAGTCTTTCGGTTAACCTATTCTAAAGCACATACCAAGAATCTAACGATTCGTGATATGTGTTGTATCTCAGGTACGCTTTTATTGTACCTGTTCATGTGGCAACTTGGATGATATGACCACACGGCCCCTAGCACCGGCATAAGCGGTATTAGATACAAATCTAGAGAGCTATGATGGAAATGCTCTGACAACTCGTATCGTCGTCAGATGTAAATGACGGCATTTAACACAAAAGACTAGTCTGTAAGACCCGATGTCGACCCAGCATCAACTTCCCACAAGTGCCAACATATATCAAAGACCAAAAGGTCTGTACAGGGGGCGGGCCTCGGGGACGAAACGTCCACCAGCAGAATCTCGCCATATACAGGAAAAAATTACAACACATATAAGGGAAGTGGGAAGAGGTGCCGACATACTGACTGCGTCACATGACTTCACAGAATAGTCTTCTGGTTAACCTATTCTAAAGCACATACCAAGAATCTAACGATTCGTGATATGTGTTGTATCTCAGGTACGCTTTTATTGTACCTGTTCATGTGGCAACTTGGATGATATGACCACACGGCCCCTAGCACCGGCATAAGCGGTATTAGATACAAATCTAGAGAGCTATGATGGAAATGCTCTGACAACTCGTATATTGGTAATTGGTGAGCTGTTTCGCTGTGACAACTCGTACATTGGAGATTGGTGAGCTGTATCATCGTCAGATGTAAATGACGGCATTTAACACAAAAGACTAGTCTGTAAGGCCCGATGTCGACCAGCATCAACTTCCCACAAATGCCAACATATATCAAAGACCAAAAGGTCTGTACAGGGGGCGGGCCTCGGGGACGAAACGTCCACCAGCAGAATCTCGCCATATACAGGAAAAAAATTACAACACATATAAGGGAAGTGGGAAGAGGTGCCGACATACTGACTGCGTCACATGACTTCACAGAATAGTCTTCTGGTTAACCTATTCTAAAGCACATACCAAGAATCTAACGATTCGTGATATGTGTTGTATCTCAGGTACGCTTTTATTGTACCTGTTCATGTGGCAACTTGGATGATATGACCACACGGCCCCTATCCATCCTATCCACAAAAGCGCTTACCACTGATTGCTGTAAACGTGACATACCCGGTCCAGGACCAGCCTTACGACGTACGTCAGAGGACATCCCCGGCCAGTACATCCTTCTTCTAACTGAAAGCAAGGTTTTCTTTCTTCCCAAGCGTCCCGAAGCACGTTTGCAGTGTAATTCATTGAACAGACTGAAACGTACTTTAACGGGAGCTATCAAAAGCAGCGAAGAATTCCGATCTGACGTTCGAAACCACCGGTAATATAAAACCCCGCCAACCACCTTCAAGGCTGTCCATAGAGACAACAGAGCCCTAATGCCACGACATACATCCGCTACATAACTTTTTGGCGGCTTTTTCACAAACTGCGGCTTTTTCACAAACTGCTCCTTCCACTCCAGAACACGCATTAGTACAGGATCCTCCAAAAGCCACATCCTGAGCTGATCTAAGGACCACACATAAAACCAGTTAACGTCACGATCGGAACCAGAGGTAGTCGAGTCAGCATGTGGCAAAACACTGGACCTATCTTCACTACCCTCAAATGTAGCGACCTTACAAGGTTCGGGAACACCAGTGCAAATATCACGTGGTGTCAAAATACAAGCGTCTAGTCCGTCATTCATAATTCAGCCGTCGTCCACTAAAGAATATCCGCGTCCATAATCCAAAGACCTATTCCATATCCATATAACAGTATTAGCACCAAATTCAAAAAAGACAATCATAGTATACATAAACATAGGCTAGTTTCCTGCAAGAGAGAAGCGGTCAACAGTTTTCAATGATTCCGACATCATGATGTTCCAAAAATATAAAATCCGTATCGCTGATCAGTATTCTTAATCCATAATAATCGTTCAAAGGTGATTATCTAGAGAATGGTGTATCTCAGTCACACTTTGATTGTGACTGTTCATATGAGCACCAGGTTAAGCCGAATTAGACACAGGTTACGAAACGTAACGCCATAGATCTTGCACGCTACGTTCGTATTTTGCTATCAGCATGCGATATGTATCGCCAAATTTGAGAAACTTTGAGTAAAGGCGCTTGGATAAATAGCCCTGTTTTATATGTTTCTGCAACAATGTTTTGTGATGTTGATTGAAATCTTCACAATTAACACAGGATCTAGCAAATGCTACTAGGCGAGATATGTATACGCCATATGCAGGTCCCACTGGAATATTACTGTCCAGAGAGGGATAGCTTAATCATAATCATAATCATCTCTTTTGTCATAAAGTCGACGAGAGAGAATGCCCGCTTCATTTTTGTAGAGATATAGATCTAAATATGATGTGCCTGTAGGGCTATCTGTAGTTTCCTTCAAATCCAGTGAAGGTGGATATATATCCTTCACTGCGTCATTTATATAGCGATTATCCACAGCGAGAAGATCGTCTATATAGCGTTTGGTGAATGAGAAGGAACGGGCTTTGAATGGATCGGTTTTTGAAAGCGCCTGCATATAGTCATATTCATAAGAGAACAGATACAGGTCAGCCAACAGGGGTGCGCAATTAGTACCCATTGGAATATCTATATGCTGTTGATATATTGTGTTGTCAAATTTCACATAGATATTTTTAATGAGAAATTCAAGCAGCTCTATAAACAAAGAAACATCCCATGAATGATATCTCGTGTATGTAGTAGAGCTAAAGAATGCTTTATGCTTTACAGATACTATTAATGAACTTAGACGGTCAATAAGGTCCTGATGAGGGGTTGTGCCTTACCCACACTAACCTCTACACAATCCGCGAAATCCTCACGCTTACATGTCCTATGAGGCTGTCGAAATTACTGTGGAGCCTTCTCTCCAAGCACAGATATCCACTGGGCTATCATTCGCTTTGGACTATTGAAGTTTCGCAGCCGGATTAAAAAGGCATGATCTGTCCTCACAAAAAAGGGTCCACCCCACAAATAGTGCCAAAACTGTTGAAAGTGACCACAGCGAGTAATTCTCTATATGTCGGCCAATATATTCTCTGATGTTTGTTTAAGGTTTTACTGGCATATGCTATAACACGTTCTTCTCCATCCTGCCTTAGAGACAACACGGCTCCAATATCACACATACTGGCTGCGGGATCTTGTATGAATGGTCCGTCCCTCATGGGATAGGCGAGAACAGAGACAGCAACTCAGAGTTGCTTTAATCTCTCAAATGCCTTTCTACAAGTATCCGACCATCGACATTTCACTCCCTTTCTTGTCAACTGAACTATAGTCCCTGCCACGGAAGAGAAATCAGGCATTAAACGTCCATAATAACCTACTAACCATACTAAACTTCGTACTTCGGCAACGTTTGAAGGCTACGACCACTCAGCAACAGCCTCAACTTTACTTCAGTCACATTTGATATCAGACACTGAAACTATGTGTGATAAATAAGGGATCTCCTGTCGGAAAAGTGATCATTTGGGCGATTTTATCTTTAGTTTAGCCTCTCTCATTCGAAGAAAGACAGCTCTAAGGTTTATTTAGCTTCCTGACTAACTCCATTAATATCTCAAAGCTTGTGGGAGCATTCCATGGCCCAAAAGGCAAAACTTTGAACTGGTGATGGCCAGTAAGGGGTGAAAAGCCGTTTTCTCCTTATCTCGTTCATCCATATCACAATGCCAATATCCAGACACGAGATGAAGGGTACTAAACCAACAGGCCCACGACAGAGAATCTAACTAGTCGTTGATGCGAGGCAACGAGTAGGCATCCTCAACTGTTACGGCATTAAGCGGACGGTAATTTACACAAAACCTAGTAGAACCGCCTTCCTTTGCCACTGATTGAATACGCGAGGATCAAGGAAAACTGCTAGGTTCGATGCCACCCTCTTCTAGCATACGATAAATTTTTCTCTCCACCGTCTCCCGCTGTTCAGGAGGTGTACGGCGCGTAGATAACTTAATAGGTTTGACCTCACCAGTGTTAATACAAAGCATTACTATACCTGTTCGGTTAAACATCAACCCCCATAAAAACATCATCGAATTCCAAAAGGAAATGCGCTATACTCTCTGTTTACAACACATATAAGGGAAGTGGGAAGAGGTGCCGACATACTGACTGCGTCACATGACTTCACAGAATAGTCTTCTGGTTAACCTATTCTAAAGCACATACCAAGAATCTAACGATTCCTGGTATGTGTTGTATCTCAGGTACGCTTTTTATTGTACCTGTTCATGTGGCAACTTGGATGATATGACCACACGGCCCCTAGCACCGGCATAAGCGGTATTAGATACAAATCTAGAGAGCTATGATGGAAATGCTCTGACAACTCGTATCGTCGTCAGATGTAAATGACGGCATTTAACACAAAAGACTAGTCTGTAATGCCCGATGTCGACCCAGCATCAACTTCCCACAAGTGCCAACATATATCAAAGACCAAAAAGGTCTGTACAGGGGGCGGGCCTCGGGGACGAAACGTCCACCAGCAGAATCTCGCCATATACAGGAAAAAATTACAACACATATAAGGGAAGTGGGAAGAGGTGCTGACATACTGACTGCGTCACATGACTTCACAGAATAGTCTTCTGGCTAACCTATTCTAAAGCACATACCAAGAATCTAAAGATTCGTGATATGTGTTGTATCTCAGGTACGCTTTTATTGTACCTGTTCATGTGGCAACTTGGATGATATGACCACACGGCCCCTAGCACCGGCATAAGCGGTATTAGATACAAATCTAGAGAGCCATGATGGAAATGCTCTGACAACTCGTATACTGGTAATTGGTGAGCTGTTTCGCTGTGACAACTCGTACATTGAGATTGGTGAGCTGTATCGTCGTCAGATGTAAATGACGGCATTTAACACAAAAGACTAGTCTGTAAGGCCCGATGTCGACCCAGCATCAACTTCCCACAAGTGCCAACATATATCAAAGACCAAAAGGTCTGTACAGGGGTCGGACCTCGGGGACGAAACGTCCACCAGCAGAATCTCGCCATATACAGGGAAAAATTACAACACATATAAGGGAAGTGGGAAGAGGTGCCGACATACTGACTGCGTCACATGACTTCACAGAATAGTCTCCTGGTTAACCTATTCTAAAGCATACCAAGAATCTAACGATTCGTGATGTGTTGTATCTCAGGTACGCTTTTATTGTACCTGTTCATGTGGCAACTTGGATGATATGACCACACGGCCCCTATCCATCCTATCCACAAAAGCGCTTACCACTGATTGCTGTAAACGTGACATACCCGGTCCAGGACCAGCCTTACGACGTACGTCAGAGGACATCCCCGGCCAGTACATCCTTCTTCTAACTGAAAGCAAGGTTTTCTTTCTTCCCAAGCGTCCCGAAGCACGTTTGCAGTGTAATTCATTGAACAGACTGAAACGTACTTTAACGGGAGCTATCAAAAGCAGCGAAGAATTCCGATCTGACGTTCGAAACCACCGGTAATATAAAACCCCGCCAACCACCTTCAAGGCTGTCCATAGAGACAACAGAGCCCTAATGCCACGACATACATCCGCTACATAACTTTTTGGCGGCTTTTTCACAAACTGCGGCTTTTTCACAAACTGCTCCTTCCACTCCAGAACACGCATTAGTACAGGATCCTCCAAAAGCCACATCCTGAGCTGATCTAAGGACCACACATAAAACCAGTTAACGTCACGATCGGAACCAGAGGTAGTCGAGTCAGCATGTGGCAAAACACTGGACCTATCTTCACTACCCTCAAATGTAGCGACCTTACAAGGTTCGGGAACACCAGTGCAAATATCACGTGGTGTCAAAATACAAGCGTCTAGTCCGTCATTCATAATTCAGCCGTCGTCCACTAAAGAATATCCGCGTCCATAATCCAAAGACCTATTCCATATCCATATAACAGTATTAGCACCAAATTCAAAAAAGACAATCATAGTATACATAAACATAGGCTAGTTTCCTGCAAGAGAGAAGCGGTCAACAGTTTTCAATGATTCCGACATCATGATGTTCCAAAAATATAAAATCCGTATCGCTGATCAGTATTCTTAATCCATAATAATCGTTCAAAAGTGATTATCTAGAGAATGGTGTATCTCAGTCACACTTTGATTGTGACTGTTCATATGAGCACCAGGTTAAGCCGAATTAGACACAGGTTACGAAACGTAACGCCATAGATCTTGCACGCTACGTTCGTATTTTGCTATCAGCATGCGATATGTATCGCCAAATTTGAGAAACTTTGAGTAAAGGCGCTTGGAGAAATAGCCCTGTTTTATATGTTTCTGCAACAATGTTTTGTGATGTTGATTGAAATCTTCACAATTAACACAGGATCTAGCAAATGCTACTAGGCGAGATATGTATACGCCATATGCAGGTCCCACTGGAATGTTACTGTCCAGAAAGGGATAGTTTACGATGTCGAAATTGTAATCATCTCTTTTGTCATAAAATCGACGAGAGAGAATGCCCGCTTCATTTTTGTAGAGATATAGATCTAAATATGATGTGCCTGTAGGGCTATCTGTAGTTTCCTTCAAATCCAGTGAAGGTGGATATATATCCTTCACTGCGTCATTTATATAGCGATTATCCACAGCGAGAAGATCGTCTATATAGCGTTTGGTGAATGAGAAGGAACGGGCTTTTGAATGGATCGGTTTTTGAAAGCGCCTGCATATAGTCATATTCATAAGAGAACAGATACAGGTCCGCCAACAGGGGTGCACAATTAGTACCCATTGGAATACCTATATGCTGTTGATATATTGTGTTGTCAAATTTCACATAGATATTTTTAATGAGAAATTCAAGCAGCTCTATAAACAAAGAAACATCCCATGAATGATATCTCGTGTATGTAGTAGAGCTAAAGAATGCTTTATGCTTTACAGATACTATTAATGAACTTAGACGGTCAATAAGGTCCTGATGAGGGATTGTGCCTTACCCACACTAACCTCTACACAATCCGCGAAATCCTCACGCTTACATGTCCTATGAGGCTCTCGAAATTACTGTGGAGCCTTCTCTCCAAGCACAGATATCCACTGGGCTATCATTCGCTTTGGACTATTGAAGTTTCGCAGCCGGATTAAAAAGGCATGATCTGTCCTCACAAAAAAGGGTCCACCCCACAAATAGTGCCAAAACTGTTGAAAGTGACCACAGCGAGTAATTCTCTATATGTCGGCCAATATATTCTCTGATGTTTGTTTAAGGTTTTACTGGCATATGCTATAACACGTTCTTCTCCATCCTGCCTTAGAGACAACACGGCTCCAATATCACACATACTGGCTGCGGAATCTTGTATGAATGGTCCGTCCCTCATGGGATAGGCGAGAACAGAGACAGCAACTCAGAGTTGCTTTAATCTCTCAAACGCCTTTCTACAAGTATCCGACCATCGACATTTCACTCCCTTTCTTGTCAACTGAACTATAGTCCCTGCCACGGAAGAGAAATCAGGCATTAAACGTCTATAATAACCTACTAACCATACTAAACTTCGTACTTCGGCAACGTTTGAAGGCTACGACCACTCAGCAACAGCCTCAACTTTACTTCAGTCACATTTGATATCAGACACTGAAACTATGTGTGATAAATAAGGGATCTCCTGTCGGAAAAGTGATCATTTGGGCGATTTTATCTTTAGTTTAGCCTCTCTCATTCGAAGAAAGACAGCTCTAAGGTTTATTTAGCTTCCTGACTAACTCCATTAATATCTCAAAGCTTGTGGGAGCATTCCATGGCCCAAAAGGCAAAACTTTGAACTGGTGATGGCCAGTAAGGGGTGAAAAGCCGTTTTCTCCTTATCTCGTTCATCCATATCACAATGCCAATATCCAGACACGAGATGAAGGGTACTAAACCAACAGGCCCACGACAGAGAATCTAACTAGTCGTTGATGCGAGGCAACGAGTAGGCATCCTCAACTGTTACGGCATTAAGCGGACGGTAATTTACACAAAACCTAGTAGAACCGCCTTCCTTTGCCACTGATTGAATACGCGAGGATCAAGGAAAACTGCTAGGTTCGATGCCACCCTCTTCTAGCATACGATAAATGTTTCTCTCCACCGTCTCCCGCTGTTCAGGAGGTGTACGGCGCGTAGATAACTTAATAGGTTTGACCTCACCAGTGTTAATACAAAGCATTACTATACCTGTTCGGTTAAACATCAACCCCCATAAAAACATCATCGAATTCCAAAAGGAAATGCGCTATACTCTCTGTTTACAACACATATAAGGGAAGTGGGAAGAGGTGCCGACATACTGACTGCGTCACATGACTTCACAGAATAGTCTTCTGGTTAACCTATTCTAAAGCACATACCAAGAATCTAACGATGCATGATATGTGTTGTATCTCAGGTACGCTTTATTGTACCTGTTCATGTGGCAACTTGGATGATATGACCACACGGCCCCTAGCACCGGCATAAGCGGTATTAGATACAAATCTAGAGAGCTATGATGGAAATGCTCTGACAACTCGTATCGTCGTCAGATGTAAATGACGGCATTTAACACAAAAGACTAGTCTGTAATGCCCGATGTCGACCCAGCATCAACTTCCCACAAGTGCCAACATATATCAAAGACCAAAAGGTCTGTACAGGGGGCGGGCCTCGGGGACGAAACGTCCACCAGCAGAATCTCGCCATATACAGGAAAAAATTACAACACATATAAGGGAAGTGGGAAGAGGTGCTGACATACTGACTGCGTCACATGACTTCACAGAATAGTCCTCTGGTTAACCTATTCTAAAGCACATACCAAGAATCTAACAATTCGTGATATGTGTTGTATCTCAGGTACGCTTTTATTGTACCTGTTCATGTGGCAACTTGGATGATATGACCACACGGCCCCTAGAACCGGCATAAGCGGTATTAGATACAAATCTAGAGAGCCATGATGGAAATGCTCTGACAACTCGTATCGTCGTCAGATGTAAATGACGGCATTTAACACAAAAGACTAGTCTGTAATGCCCGATGTCGACCCAGCATCAACTTCCCACAAGTGCCAACATATATCAAAGACCAAAAGGTCTGTACAGGGGGCGGGCCTCGGGGTGGACAAACGTCCACCAGCAGAATCTCGCCATATACAGGAAAAAAATTACAACACATATAAGGGAAGTGGAAGAGGTGCCGACATACTGACTTCAAGTGTCACATGACTTCACAGAATAGTCTTCTGGTTAACCTATTCTCCAAAGCATTGCCACCAAGAATCTAACGATTCGTGATATGTGTTGTATCTCAGGTACGCTTTTATTGTACCTGTTCATGTGGCAACTTGGATGATATGACCACACGGCCCCTAGCACCGGCATAAGCGGTATTAGATACAAATCTAGGGTATTATGATGGAAATGCTCTGACAAACTTCGTATCGTCGTCAGATGTAAAATGACGGTGATGAATACAAAAGACTAGTCTGTAAGGCCCGATGTCGACCCAGCATCAACTTCCCACAAGTGCCAACATATATCAAAGACCAAAAGGTCTGTACAGGGGGCGGGCCTCGGGGACGAAACGTCCACCAGCAGATTCTCGCCATATACAGGAAAAAATTACAACACATATAAACCGATAGTTTATCAGAGGCTCCATCCAAAATTGGCGTTAGATGAGACAGGACATTCAATTTCTCCCCATTGGACATTGCCGGCACCTCCGCCACAACTTGTAAACTGGCTATGCTGGTATTTTCGTTGATAACCGACAAGACTACCTCTTCAGTCTCAACTATTGCGCGAGACAGCAACAAACCCTTCCTATCCAAACTGTTCAGTGTCTCTGCCATAAATGTACAGCCAGCCCAGATCTGGCCATCCACATAACCCCTAATAAGCATTTCCGATTCGGTAGGGATAACTATGAAGATAATAGCTATGGAATACGCTGGTGCATTTAACCGATTACCGCCCTCTTAAGGGAATATCTTGCTTACCCATAACAAAGCTTCCCTTAGATACACTAATGCCCAAATAGTACCGCTTTAGGAAGCTATGCCCAATATTCCCGGTAAATCAAGTTCCGCTACTACAAATCCATGTAAAAAAACAGTCTCCTAGATTCAATTCCCTTAAATTGATCGCAAACCCTAGAGTTTCCATCAAATGAAAGACCATTGCGAACAGTGTCGGAAAATATTTATTGTAATTTTTTACGATTTTATTACACAGAATAAACTGCAAATAAAGCATGGTATTCTGTGGTGGTCTGTTGCAATCATATCTAGGTCCAGTGACGTCACACTGTCTTAATACATATATTTCAGTCTGTGTATGGACTTTCCAATGCTTGATTCAAGCTTAAGGTGTGTATACTTTGAGTTTCAACACACTCACTGTTCCAATGTGTATGTTTTACCAAAATCGGAGAAATTAAATGCAAGATTCAAATTAACTTGACACTTATGAGTTACCATCTCCCAGATTTGGGTGAGACATGCACATTGGAACAGTGAGTCTGTGTTTCTCTCTCAAACCCAAAGGCAGATGGATAGACGACCTCTATGATCTAAAAATATCCCAGCCATGGTCGGGTCCAGAAAAATGCTTACCTATAAGCAATTGCTTTTTCTTGACGGATTTTCTGTGACCATTCACCATAAGATGGAGTCTTATGGAGTCCATCTTGCCGGCATCATTGAAAACTGTTGAACGCTTCTCTCTTGCAGGAAACTAGCCTATGTCTATGTATACTATGCTTGTCGTTTTGAATTTGGTGCTAATACTGTTACATGGAATATGGAATAGGTCTTTGGATTATGGACGCGGATATTCTTCAATGGACGACCGCTGAATTATGAATGACGGACTAGACGCTTGTAATTTGGGTGGACGAAACCACCGGTAATATAAAACCCCGACAACAAACTCCAAGGCTTCTCAGAGAGACCACAGAGCCCTAATGCCATGACATACATCCGCTATATAACTTGTCGGCTTTCTCACAAACTGCTCCTTCCACTTCAGGACAAGCATTATTACAGGATCCTCCATCTGCCACGTCCTTAGCTGATCTAAGGACCACACACCAAACCAGTCAAACTCATGATCGGAACCCTTGGTAGTCGAGTCAGCATGTGGCAAAACACTGGACCTATCTTCACTACCCCCAAATGTAATGACCTTCCACGGTTCGACAACACCAGTGCAAATATCGCGTGGTGTCAAAGGTATTGCTTTACCCACACTAACCTCTACAAAATCCGCAAAAGCATCACGCTTACACTTTCTATGAGGCTGTCGGCATTACTGTGGAGCCTTCCCTTACGATATTGCAAAAAGATATCATAGGTGTCAAGCACAGATATCCACCGGGCTACCAATCGCTCTGGACTTTTGAAGTTTCGCAGCCGGGTTGAAGAGTCATCATCTCTCCCCACCAAACAGGGTCGACCCCACAAATAGTGTCAAAAATGTTTGACGAAAGTGACCACAGCGAGTAATTTCCTACAATATTTTCTCTGATGTTTGGTTAAGGTTTTACTGGCATATGCTATAACACGTTCTTCCCTGCCTTTGAGACAACACGGCTCCTATACCACGCATACTGGCGTCGGTATCAAGTATGAATTCTCCGTCCCTCATGGGATAGGCGAGAACAGGTGCAGCAATTAATAGTTGCTTTAGTCTCTCAAACGCCTTTCTACAAGCATCTGACCATCGACATTTCAGTCCTTTTCTTGTCAACTGAACTAAAGACCCTGCCACAGAAATCAGGCATGAAACGTCTATAATAACCTACTAGCCCAAGAAAACTTCGTACTTCGGCAACTTTTGAAGGTCACTGCCACTCGGCAACAGCTTCAACTTTACTTGACTCACATTTGATACCAGATCCTGGAAATACGTGTACTAAATAAGGGATCTCCTTTTCGAAAAGTGAGCATTTGGGCGATTTTAACTTAAGTTTAGCCTTTCTCATTCGAAGAAAAACGGCTCTAAGGTTTTCGAGAGCTTCCTCAAAAGTTCTAGACAATGATATCATCCAAGTAGCACAAGCAACGATCCCACTGCAATCCCCTGAGGAATGGTTCCATTAATCTCTCAAAGCTTGCGGGAGCATTACATGGCCCAAAAGGCAAAACTTTGAACTGGTAATGGCCCTTATGGGTTAAAAAGCCGTTTTCTACTTATCTCGTTCTTCCATATCACACTGCCAATATCCAGACACCGAGATCAAGGGTAATAAACCAACAGGTCCCCGTCAGAGAATCTAAGTCGTCGATGCGAGGCAACGTATAGGCATCCTTAACTGTCATATGTTATATGCCATTTTGGAAGAATGGTGACGTCGAGTAAGATGGTTTTATCGATATCAGTTAGTAAAAAGGAAGAAGAAAATTTGGGAGAGGCCACTTTGTGTGAAACCGTAGCGAGTGTGGACTGAACCCTGCTGCTACGTTCGATGGCATACTCTTCTAGCTTAGGAGTAATTTCTCTCTCCACCGTCTTCCACGATAAAAATTGTCAATGAAGACTGATTTTCTGATTTTAGGCCGACCTTTGATCTCTGGCCTCGTCCTCCATTTTGGTAGTTACACATCGTCTTTCCCTAGGGTAACCACTCACCAAAAATTGGAACTGTAGAGAGAACTACAAGCGTCTGATTCGTCATTCATAATTCAGCCGTCCTCCATTGAAGAATATCCGCCTGCGTAATCCAAAGACCTATTCCATATTCCATATAACAGTATTAGCACCAAATTCAAAAAGACAATCATAGGATACATAAAGATAGGCTAGTTTCCTGCAAAAGAGAAGCGATCAACAATGTTCAATGGTGCCGGCAAGACATGATGTTCCAAAAAAATATCAAATCCGCATCGCTGATCAGTATTCTTCATCTGTAATAATCGTTCTAAAGTCTTCACATAGAGAATGATGTATCTTAGTCACGCTTTGATTGGGCTGTTCATATGAGCACCATGATGATCTTGAAGTACATGGGTTCATACGGCCCCTAGCCCCGGGTTAAGCGGAATTAGACACAAGCTACGTAACGTAACGCCAAATATCTTGCACGCTATGCTCGTATTTTGCTATCAGCATGCGATATTTATCGCCAAATTTGAGTGGAGGCGCTAGGTGGTATATGTTTTGTGACGTTGATTAAAATCGCCATATTTAACAAAGGATTTAAAATTAGTCCAATGAGCTCCCATACCCCTCGGCTATGAGTTATTGTCTACACTCAGCAATCATGCAATGCGTAAGATATATTTTTAGAACTTTTGACAATATCCTATAGTTTAACAAAAATCTGATCTAGTAATTACAACACATATAAGGGAAGTGGGAAGAGGTGCCGACATACTGACATAGCCATATGACCTCACAGTATAGTCTTCTGGTTAATCTATTCTAAAGCACATACCAAGAATCTAACGAGTCGTGATATGTGTTGTATCTCGGGTACGCTTTTATTGTACCTGTTCATGTGGCAGCTTGGATGACATGACCACACGGCCCCTAGCACCGGTATAAGCGGTATTAGATACATATCTATAGAGCTATGATGGAAATGCTCAGACAACTCGTATATTGGTAACTGGTGAGCTGTTTCGCTGTGACAACTCGTACACTGGGCAATGGTGAGCTGTATAGTCTTCAGATGAAAATGAAAGCTCGTGTGAAACACGGGCGAAGAGCATTTCCCCAGATAATTTTGTAACACATTTGGTACTCACAGGGCTTTGGATCTCCCCAATTTGGGCACAACCCCTATTAGTGGTGGCAATTTTTTTTAGGATGGGACAGAGGATGGGGCACATACCCCTGGGGAAAGAGCAATCAGAAATCATCCCTGGTAGTAGTGCCTCTGCGAAGGGATTTCTTCACCAATGGCCAAAACCCAGTGTGAGGCAACACCAACTATATTTTGCGTTTCATGGACCCACCGACATTAAAAATCTAATAAAAATAAAATGTCAAATTGCCACTTTTATATTCCCAATGAAAGTTTGAACATAAATACTTTTACCCCCTTCTTATTCCTGATTGTATGAATTAGGCTGCTGTATTCTACCTGAAACAATGACAGCAAATAAAAATGCCAAACAACAAAAAATAAATACCTTTCACTAAAATTTTCCACTCTAAGTCAGCGAATTGTTGTTGTTGTAAAATGCTGCTAATACTACTTAGGCAATAATGACATTCAATGTAAATCAGGAACCTTCACTGGCTGTGATCTATCCCCGTCATGGTACCCATATGGTCGACAGTGATGCAGTATGTCAGAGCTAGGAAATGCAGGGTGTTTCAACAGCTCAACCTATACAGCATAATTTAAGTTACTGTTGAATTACAACACATATAAAGGAAGTGGGAAGAGGTGCCGACATACTGGCAGAGCCACATGACTTCTCAGCATAGTCTACCGGTTAACCTATTCTAAAGCACATACCAAGAATCTAACGATTCGTGATATGTGTTGTATCTCAGGTACGCTTTTATTGTACCTGTTCATGTGGCAACTTGGATGATATGACCACACGGCCCCTAGCACCAGCATAAGTGATATTAGATACAAATCTAGAGCTATGATGGAAATGCTCTGACAACTCGTATATTGGTAATTGGTGAGCTGTTTCGCTGTGACAACTCGTACACTGGGGATTGGCGAGCTGTATCGTCATCAGATGAAAATGACGACATTTAACACAAAAGACTAGTCTGTAAGGCCCGATGTCGACCCAGCATCAACTTCCCAAATATGCCAACATATACCAAAGACCAAAGGGTCTGCACAGGGGCAGGGCTGTTGAGGCTGTTGGAACACATGTATGCAAAATTCGCCAGATTGTTCTGAAAGACAACCACAGCCACAACAAATAGATTTGGAGTGTATGTTGGCAGTTAACATGTGACTTAACATAGTTTTTGACCTTGAGAAAATAGGTCAATGTCAGTCCTATTCATTGACTTCAGGTCCATCATCAGTTGCATATGTGGTATCAATTTAGAATGCCTAGCTATAGTTCATGTTATATCATAATATAAAGTATATAACCTCGAGAAAATAGGTTCAGTCAACTGGGATAGGCTTGTAGTCTCACCAATTGCACAAGTATGATGAATTTGGAGAGCCCATCTTCACTCCTTTCTAATAATAAATTTGACCTCGATAAAACAGGTGAAGGTCAGTCAATTTCATTAATTAGGCTTCTGATCCATCACCAGCTGCATATGTAGTATGACAAGAAAGATGGGCAGACAGAGAGACAGACAGACAGACAAACAGATAACATGGAAAATTCAGTTCATTTTGGGGCATCGTTACATATCATCTTCAAAGTCTAAATATTCTGTCAAAATGCACCAAAACACACCATTTTACTTCTATTATAGAGAAGAAAAGCAACTCCGAGTAGCCGGGATTACAGTTTTATTCTGTATATTTCGCTATTAGTTCCAGCATCTTAAGCATTGAACAAAGTTACAAACAGCTTCATATGCACATTATATATACAAGGCGGAGTACAGTCAATTGCCCTTCTGGTCATTTACCCTTCGGACATTTGCCCTTCGGATATTTGTCCTTCTGAACATTTGCCCTTCCACCCATTTGCCCACATTACACATGGTATATGGGAAACTGTTTTAGTAAACTTCTGACGAACAAATTCAAGTTTATATGCATTTTATATTTCATTTTACTTTCAGAAAAAAATGAACATGTTCCTGTGGATGAAGTAAACATTAAGACAGAACTTAAATATATTTGTCAGATGTTTAGTAAAACAGTTTCCCATATACCATCTGTAATGTGGGCAAATGGGTGGAAGGGCAAATTGGGCTGAAGGGCAAATGGTCAGAAGGGCAAATATCCGAAGGGCAAATGTACGAAGGGCAAATGACTTGAAGGGCAAATGACCTAGATCCATACAAGGCATAATGTGACCTTAGCCAATACGCATTGTTGAATAGTAAGCCAGTAAATTATATCAGTCAAGTTGGACGGATATTAAAATGCCGTCATTTTCAGAAATTGTTAAATGTTAAGCGATGACCTGTCAGCGATCTACAAATAGTGTGATTCAGGTGTTACAATACACACTCCACAATTGTTGTAACTCGCATGGGAATATACAATTATGAAACAGGCGAGTTACATTTGTAGGATTCCATCAATTCTGATGTGGATTGCCAAGAAAATTATACCTATATTATCTTAAAATGACAGTCCTTATCCAAACTTCATGACATGTAGAAATATTCAATGTAGGTACATACCCACTATATCACCATACTTTATTCATTTGTGCAGTTTACTTAGTTCTTGCCAGATAAGAAGATTATGTATTGTTTTCATCAATTATAGTGTGTATTGTATTACCTGAATCACACCATGTGTAGATCGCTGTCAGGTCATCGCTTAACATTTAACAAATTTCTGAAAATGACAGCATGACATAATTTACTGGCTCACCTATTCATAAATGTGTATTGGCTAAGATCACATTATGCCTTGTATATACTGTGCGTATGGAGCTGTTTGTAACTTTGCTCACTGCTGAAGATGCTATAACTAACAGTGAAATATACAGAATGAAATTGTCATCCCTACTTGGCTTTTCTTCTCTATTATTGGAGAATCATCAGTGGTTCCAACGGATTACTTCAATTAGAAAAACATGTAAAAATTTCCCAGGTGGGATGTGCCATATAGCAGGTATGTATTAGTTTCACTTCAAAAATCTTTCTACTTTTTCAGTTCAAGAAATAATTATCAGCATTTGTAATTATGCTGTCAAAATGCAACAGTATGTTCAACAGCATTAATAAATGAGTGATAATTGTGATTTTATTCATTGAAAACTGGCCAGAATGCATCCCCAGACATCTGGAAGCCCAAGCCTTCACAGCCACTGGAGATAAAGAAATGGACTTGGGAACAGGATCAAATTATTATATCAGTAATGGAGAGAGAAATCACACTAATTCTGGAAATGAAGTGTTTACTTTGTTGACACAAGGGGTGTACTAGTCCACTTATGTAAATTGCATTATGCAATAAGTCAACCATTACAGGTTTTATTACCAGAATAGTCAACATACAGGCCTCAATATGAGGCCTGAAAGGTAAAGCAGAATATAATGGCCTGACTTCAAGCTCACTTGAATCCTTAAATTCTCCATACTGACCATCCACTGATGCAGCCTAGACTAAGATATATTTAGCTGACTTTACCCTATGCCACATGATTATGCCAGCGCTAACAGCACCAATGTCCTTTCAATCCATTTTAAAACCATACTGTTAATAAAATTAGTAATTGAAAAAAAAAGAATGTATAATGAGATATAAATCAAACATTATGTTGATGGGCTGCAAAATCCGTATGAGAGGTGGTCCTTCAATTTCAATAAAAAAAAAACAACTTTCAGGCCTTTGTCTGACAATAATAAACTTCATAAACAGATTAAATGCCAATAAATTGTGCTAAAAACATTTACTGTCTATAGTGCCATCCAATGATAAACAATATCACAAACCTACATGATGAAGCAAAATCCTTAGATGTGGCCTGGGGAATGTAGATATTGGACTCAAGTCGTGAGAATTTCATATATTTAAAAAAATGGCCATTTGGCTCACAAGAGATGTAAGTTATAACACTGGGAATGCTATGATCATGTTCAGCAAAACAGAATTACTTTTCCCTGATTAAGAAGCAAATTTCCATTTTTGTGAAAAGAAAATCTTATTTTGAAATACAAAAATGAGTCTCCGTGATTCGCCAACACCACCAAAATCTTGTCAGTTCTTTGTCCATCTTGCAAGATCATTATACCCAAATTACATGGAAATCGAACACGTTGTTCAGAAGATATGATGTTACACATGTTTACCTGCATTCATGTCTATAGCGCCACCTAGTGATGACCAAATGTCACGAAAAACAAGCGGGTGAGATCTAAAGCCCTAGGGAGATGGCACATAAGACTTCAATGGAAAAAACTTTAATCATGATAATAGTTATAGAGGTTTTGTAGTCAAGTCAGATAAATGCGATTTTTCATTTAAACGGCAATTTGGTTCGCACCGAAAGGGAATTATCATGTCGACAATCCTATATTTATGCTTGGCAACCTAGAATAGAACAGTTTTTAAATATTTCTTCAAGCGAATTGGTGAATTTTCATCTCACGAAAAACTTTTTTTTTGAGATGCAAAAAAATTGCCTTTATAATTATGCCAGCTACATCAAAACCTTTTCAGCACATTGACTATCCTACAAGACCATGGTAATAAAATTTCAAAGAAATCAGACAAGCCGTTCAGACGAAATCGTCAGAGAAAGGTTTACCTATGCTCTGACTACAACGCCACCTAGTGTTGAGCAGCAGGTATCAAAATACAACCAGACAAATTTCCCAGGCCTAAGGAGATAGCACACCAAGTATGACCTGAAAATATTTAACGGTTTTAGAGATATTCACGTTTAAAGTCGCGGCGGCGGCGGCAGATCCGCCGGACCCGTTTCTCATGAAAACATAAGAGCATCCACTTTGTGGAAATGCTCTAATGACGGCATTAACACAAAAGACTAGTCTGTAAGGCCCGATGTCGACCCAGCATCATCTTCCCACAAATGCCAACATATATCAAAGACCAAAAGGTCTGTACAGGGGGCGGGCCTCGGGGACGAAACGTCCACCAGCAGAATCTCGCCATATACAGGTAAAAATTACAACACATATAAGGGAAGTGGGAAGAGGTGCCGACATACTGACAGAGCCATATGACCTCATGTAAGGCTGACTGTTGTTCTCTCATTTCAGATATATATAGGAAGTTAAGCCAGGCCAGCTTTTGCCAAGGCCCTAATTGATGGGAAATTTTACGCTTAGTTTCTGGTAGAGTATGACCAAATTTGTATCTCTAATTATATTCTTCTGTATAGATCATAATCAAATTCAGAAATTTGATCTTGGGAATATAGATCAAGGTCAGTTATCTTCAACAATTTTGATCTAAGGACCACACGCCAATCCAACTTAATTGCATATGGAACATGAATTCAGAGATCTTAGACTTAACATGTACAATTTGACCTTTACAAAATAGGTCAAGTTCGGTGATATTCAATAGACTTAAGGTCCAGGCATAAATAGTATAAATTAGAACAATGTAGATATAATCCTTCATGAAATATTGTACTAAATAGAATTTGTCCTGGATAAAATAAGTCAAAGTCAGTCATCTTCAGCACACCTCTGGACCATCACAAGATGTACGCAGAGTATTAATTTGGAAAGCCTAGCTACATTTTGTCATGTTATATCATAGAAAACAGTATGTGACCTTGAAAAATAAGTCAAGGTCAGTCATCTTTAGTAAACCTGTGAACCAGCGCCAGTTATGACAACCGGATCAGCCATCTGTCGCATTAACTAAACTCAGTCGTCAAATTCAGGATGATTCAGTCAGTTACACAAGCATTTTCTATATCATCCTGTATAAATTGAAATTGTGTTCACAATAACTGACCTAAAGGGTCATGAAATAGAATTTCGGAAATAGTTTTGTCACAGCACATCATAGTAAACTTAAGGTTGCATGCATACAGATTAGGTTACATAAATTGGTAAATAAAAGGTCGAACTTTATGCAATTATATGGTGGCTAAGAAGTCTACCTTTACGTGAAGTATGGTGGCTAAGACAGATTTTAATGTGGATGAGGTGAAGATAACGATAATGAACCTGAAGACCGCTGCACCTGGTATAGATGATATACGGACGTCCTTGGTTAAACTGGTATCTGATTACATTTCTGCTCCTCTTGCCTACATAATTAATCTTTCATTCTCTTCTGTGATAGTCCCAAAGCCCTTCAAAAATGCTAAAGTTACACCAATTTTCAAAGCTGATGATCCGTCTGTATTATCAAATTATAGACCAATATCTGTCTTACCATGTTTAGGTAAAATTCTCGAAAAAATTGCGGCTACGAAAATATCAGACTTTTTGGAATCCAATACAATTCTTTCCAAAGATCAGTTTGGCTTTAGGCCCAATCACTCGACATCTCTAGCAGCAACTACACTATATGACACACTCGTTTCAGCAAAAGAATCCAAACTTTATAGCATAGTTTCCTTCTTGGACCTGTCTAAGGCTTTCGACACTGTGAATCATAATATATTACTCTCTAAACTCGACCACTACGGTTTTCGAGGCCTGGCTAATACTTAGCTTAAAAGTTATCTGTCTGACAGATCCCAATGTGTTATATATAACGGCGCCTACTCTGAACCGTCTCAAATCTTATATGGTGTCCCCCAAGGATCAATATTGGGCCCAATTCTTTTTCTTCTCTATATCAATGATATAAGCAATGTTACTAATCTTCTGAAAATTATCTTATATGCTGACGATACCAGTGTAGTATATTCTTCCGAAAAAATAATCGAGGTCTTCGATATCATGTCACAAGAATTAGAAAGACTCTCGACTTGGTTTTCCTGTAACCGACTCTCACTGAATATAAAGAAAACGAAATATATGTTAATCAAGCCTAATAACTCTAAACCCCCAGCTAATCCATATCACTTACTTATATCTGGCAATGAAATACATAAATCAATTCAAATTTCTGGGTATTTTTCTTAATGACCAACTAAACTGGAAAACTCATATGCACTATATTGGTAATAAAGTGTCCAGAAACTTAGGGATAATAAACCACATAAAACGCGCTTTGAATAAAAAAACACTGTACATTTTATATTATTCGATGATCTTCCCCTATTTAATTACTGTAATGTTCTATGGGGAAATACCTACATTACTCACCTACAGCCATTGATAACTCTCCAAAAACGTGCGCTTAGAGTGATAACACTATCCAGAAAGCTAGACCACACTTCGCCTCTGTTTACTGATTTAAAAATTTTACAGCTATAGAAATTAAATCTTTACTCATGCCTTATTATGACTCACAAATTTTTTCACCATCCCGAAATACTGCCACAAATTTTCCAGTCCTATTTTACTAAGCAATCTAGTATTCATTATTATCGGACCAGGGGAAACCTGCTTAACCTATACAGACCCATCTATCGATTCAATTTATCATTTTACACCCTCAAAGTTACAGGACCTCGAGAGTGGAACAAACTGCCCCAATCAATGAAAGGCATTCAATCAACATCACTTTTTAAATCAAAACTCAAATCCTATTTCATTATGAACTAATGTATTGTAACAACTGGTCCATTTCTCTCAGTGCGTGAAATCTTTCATTCTTCAGCCATATGTTTTTCTCATATTTCTACCGATGTCATTTAAGACGTTATTGGGATAGAACAAGCCCTTTTGGGTTTTATTCCCGCCAAATTGTATTTTCAGGCTAATTATTACTCACATATATTTTAAAAAACAACTCAGCATTTCAGCCATTGGTATCCATTACTTTGGTGTATATTTTGGTGAATAAATTTCAATTCAATTCAATTAAGAAGTCACTATTTCACAACATGGCGCTCCTTCACTGTAGCTTGATGCCATCCCGGATTGTTAATAAAAAGCATGGACCCAGGACTATATCACCCATTTTTCATGAACCACAAAGCCACGCTGGTCATTCAATGCAGCATATCGATCTGACAGCGCAAACCCACTCATGACGCCTCCCGCTCTAATCAGCTGATCCGCACTGGTGGCTTGTATTATTTTCACTGGATGTTCCCTAGATCGAAACTTAAGGCGTACATAATCAAACTGCTCCACGGCAACTTTATAACTTCCTTCCTGATGGTCTATTTTAAACTCCTGAAAACAAAAGCAAAAAACATGATCATATAATTGTTATATTTTCAGCAAGTATCAAATGAAGATTAGACCGTATATTGTTTGACAAAATTTATACTCATATTTTTATTCCCATAATGAAATATATAGATGATACATATTTCTCTATAAATTGCGAAACAGGTGCTAGCAGTAGGAAGCCCTGAATTCTTTATCATTTTTGAGGGTGAGGAGTGGGGTTGAAAACATCACGACGTCACTTTCTGGTCAAATGTCACTTCTGGGTCAAAGGTCAATTCCGGGGATGTCCGAGGGGCCCTCGTTGTCCAAGGCGCTTCTGTTGTGACCGCTAGCCTCACACCGCTGAACCGACACGGCTTCGAGCCCAGCTGGTCCATGTGTGGAAGTTTGTCAGTTACCGGTGGTTCTCTACGGGTACTCCGGTTTCCTCCACCAACCAAGCTGACAGTCACCATATGAGTGAAACAAACTTTAGTGTAACATCAAGCCAAATCCCCCCGCGGATGTCCGGGGGTCAAAGGTCACCGTGTGTGAATATTTAATAAAACAAGCAAGAATTATCTGTCTCTAAATACGACCCCAGTCAATCAATGTTACATGCCTGATATACAAGTCGGCGCTTGTCTGGGTATTTCCACATGGTCATTTGCGATATGGAGTGGATCATAACCTATATGTGCTGTACGATGTTATTGATACGAGTCTATGGTTATGCGATCCCAGGTTCGAGCTTTCCGAGTCCAGGTGCATCAATGTTATCCCATAATTTCATAACATGAAATGGCGGCTCTTGTTTAAGAAATTCCCGTATGACATCGATCGTGCTGCCATTTATAAACTCTATACACAAGGAAGACCACTTCGAAGAGAAATCCCAATGCGCTTGTTGAACTCGGACTCGAATATTGAAGGATGTTTACGTGTGTTGGAGGCGTAGGGAGGGGTGATTTGAGCTATTATAGACGTATGATGTATGTTGTCCGGCTTTAGACCTAGTCTCATTAAGTGGGAATTACACTGATATAACCCAGGTACGGTATAAGAGGACGGATAAAAAAGCGCTTCTATGGTATAGGCCCAATGGGACATGGACATTTGTTTTCTGCCTCACGCTGTAAAATACCATGGTAGGGGTCGCGTGGCCGTTAAGTGACTTTCGCTGAAAAGTTGCCTGCGCAGGAGCAGTGCATAGGCAGGTCAGAGATGAACGTTTTGAGGTCGGGATGGACTATACGGAGTCCAAATGTATGTGTGCATGTCTGGTTCTTTCTCACGCCAAGTCAAAATCCTGAGTCAGAGCTGAGTGATCAGAAACGGCAAAAGCTTTCGTCTACCGAGCAAAATAGTCAGTTACAACGATGAGATATTGATTTCCACTATCGGTCAAGAAGCATTCAAGAATATCCAAAGCTATCCTATCTATAGGGGAACATACCACTGCCTGCTGTAATGTTGACCTACCTGATCCAGGGCCAGCTTTACGACGAGCGCATTGCTTAACCCAGTGGCGTACGTCAGAGGACATCCCCGGCCAGTACATCCTTCTTCTAATTGAAAGCAAGGTTCTTCCCAAGCGTCGCGAAATACGTTTGCAGTGTAATTCATTATGCACTTTGAAACGTACTTTCACGAGAGCTACCAAAGCCAAAGAAGAACTCCGATCTGACTGTGAAACCGGCATTACTGTGAAGCCTTTCCTTACGATATTGCAAAACGATATCACAGGCGTCAAGCACAGATATCCACTGGGCTATCAATCCCTCTAGACTTTTGAAGTTTCGCGTCTCGGTTAAAGAGGCATGGCCTCTCCTCACCAAAAAGGGTCGACCCCACAAATAGTGTGAAAAATGTTTAACGAAAGTGACCACAGCGAGTAATTCCCTATATGTCGTGCAATATCTTCTCTGATGTTTGGTTAAGGTTTTACAGGCATATGCTATAGCACGTTCTTCCCCATCCTACCTTTGAGACAACACGGCTCCTATACCACACATACTGGCGTCGGTATCAAGTATGAATTTTCCGTCACCTCATGGGATAGGCCAGAACAGGGGCCGTAACTAAGAGTTGCTTTAATCTCAAACGCCTTTCTACAAGCATCCTACCCTCGAAATGTCACTCCGTTTCTTGTCAACTGAACTAAATTACAACACATATAAGGGAAGTGAGAAGAGTTGCCGACATACTGACAGTCACATGGCTTCACAGTATAGTCTTCTGGTTAACCTATTTCTAAAGCACATAGCAAGAATCTAACGATTCGTGATATGTGTTGTATCTCAGGTACGTTTTTATTGTACCTGTTCATGTGGCAACTTGGATGACATGAACAGATGGCCCCTAGCACCGGCATAAGTGGTATTAGATACAAATCTAGAGAGCTATGATGGAAATGCTCTGACAACTCGTATGTTGGTAATTGGTGAGCTGTGTCGCTGTGACAACTCGTACACTGGGGAATGATGAGCTGTATCGTCCTCAGATGAAAATGACGGCATTTAACACAAAAGACTACTCTGTAAGGCCCGATGTCGACCAAGCATCAACTTCCCACAAATGCCAACATATATCAAAGACCAAAAGGTCTGTACAGGGGGTGGGACTGGAGACGAAACGTCCACCAGCAGAATCCCGCCATATACAGGTAAAAATTACAACAAATATAAGGGAAGTGGGAAGAGGTACCGCCATACTGACAGTCACATGGCTTCACAGTATAATCTAAAGATTCGTGATGTGTTGTATCTCATGTGTTGTATTGGTGAGCTGCATCGTCGTCAGATGAAAATGACGGCATTTAACACAAAAGACTAGTCTGTAAGATCCGATGTCGACCAAGCATCAACTTCCCACAAATAACAACATATATCAAAGACCAAAAAAGACCCTGCCACGGAAGAGAAATCAGGCATGAAACGTCTATAATAACCTACTAACACAAGAAACCTTCGTACCTCGGCAACGTTTGAAGGTTACGGCCACTCAGCAACAGACTCCACTTTACTTGAGTCAAATTTGATACCAGACCCTGAAACAACGTGTTTTAAATAAGGGATATCCTGTAGGAAAAGTGAGCATATGGGCGGTTTTAACTTTAGCCTCTTCCAGACGAAGAAAAACGGCTCTAAGGTTTCTAGAGCGTCCTCAAAAGTTCTTCCGAAGACAATGATATCAGCCAAGTAGCACAAGCAACGATCCCACTGCAATCCCCTGAGGGCTAATTCCATTAATCTCTCAAAGCTTTCGGGAGCATTACATGGCCCAAAAGACCAAACTTTGAACTGGTAATGGCCCTTATGGGTTGCGAAGCCGTTTTCTCCTTATCTCGTTCATCCATATCGCACTGCCAATATCCAGACACGAGATCAACGGTACCAAATCAACAGGCCTCCGTCAGAGAATCCGAGTCGTCAATGCGAGGCAACGGATAGGCATCCTTAACGGTCACGGCATTAAGCCGACGGTAATCTACACAAAACCCAGTAGAACTGTCTTTCTTTGCCACTAATTGAATAGTCGAGGACCACGGACTACTACTATGCTCGATGACATCCTCTTCTAGCGTACGATTAATTTCTCTCTCCATCGTCTCTCGCTGTTCAAGGGGTGTACGGCGCAGAGGTAACTTAATAGGTTTGGCCTTAATAGCGTTAATACAAAAATGATCCCTGTTCGCCCCGGTTACCTTCAACCCACATGAAAACATCATCGAATCCGCAAAGGAAATGCGCAATACCCTCTTTCTGTTTAACCGATAGTTTATCGCAGGCTCCATTCAAAAGTGGCCTTAGAGGAGACGGGACATTCAATTTCTTCCTATTGGACATTGCCAGCACCTCCGTCACCACTTGTAGATTGGCTATGCTGGTATTCTCGTTGATAACTGACAAGACTATTTCTTCAGTATCAACTATTGCGCGAGACATCAACACGCCCTTCCTATCCAAACTTTTCAGTGCATCTGTCATAAATGTACAGCCAGCCCGTATCTGACCATCCACGTAACCCCTAAAAAGCATTTCCAATTCTGTAGGGATAATAGCTATGAAAGACAGATTTAACCGATTTAAGGCACTAAAATGCTCACCCATAACCAAGCTTTCCTTGGATACGCTAATGTCCAAATCGTACCGCTTTAGGAATCTATGCCTAATACATCCTGGTAAATCGAGTTCCACTACTACTAATCCATGTACAAAACATGGTCTCCTACGTTCAATTCCTACTCGACTCTTCCATTAACAACTAGAGCACTTCCATCCGCTGTACTTGAAACACTAATTTCCTCCAAACGTGGGACCTTCCCTTTCATCTGTTCGTAGAAAGAAGAAGACAGCAAACTCACCACTGGTCCCGTATCTACCAATATCTCATGGAAACTATTCCTTACTCCAACGACCGCAAATAAGCAAGATGGCGTAACCGCTCCTAGAACCAAACTTGACCATTCCCTTACATCTGATCATTGAAAACTGTTGACCGCTTCTCTCTTGCAGGAAACAAGCCTATGTTTATGTATACTATGATTGTCTTTTTGAATTTGGTGCTAATACTGTTATGTGGATAATGGAATAGGTCTTTGGATTATGGACGCGGATATTCTCTAATGGACGACGGCTGGGTTATGAATGACGGACTAGACGCTTGTAATATGGGAATGCTGCATGCACCTTCGGCATTTCTAGTTTAACTGTTCACTAGACTGTTGCCCTATAAAATCTGTTTTTGGCTCGGTGGGGTGGTATCTATCTGAGAAGTCGTAACAGACAGACGTAACACTCTTTACGCGACCGATTTCCTCCAGCATTACCTCCCCTAATCTCGCTGAACAGCTTCTTGAACTGTCCTTCCAATGACGTAACGAGTTTATCCAGCGCTGCTTGAATCCGATCGAGTGGTGTGTCTTCTGTTTGACCGTTTAAAGAACAGCAGTCTGTGTTTACTACCTTAACACCACCTTCTTCTGCAATACTCCCAACTGTAAGTTTTGGCACAGGATTGTTGAATCCTTTCACCATTACGAATTCGACAGAATGTGATATGGCAGTCTCCACGGTTTTGGGGTGCTGAAAAATAATATGCTCTTTCATCTCAGTATTACCGATCCCATTAATGAATTGCTCCAGTACATTTAATTCCCTGTACTCTACAGCCAATTATAGAAAAGCAGGTCACCCAAGGCGCCTCAAGGCATAGCGAAAATCAGCCGCTTCCATGCACGGAATACGCAACGATGTGCCACTTCTCGTTCCTGAGGATTAAAACGCTTAACAAGCTAGTTTTCAAGCCATCATAGTCAGCTAAAGTAACTGGTGGTAAATCTCCAGTCCTAACAGTTTCTGTGCATATCTCTTTAACACATGGTTAACAGCTGTGTCTTTTCAGTCGGCGACGAGCCATTCCACAGAGATACTTATTCAAAATGAAATATAAAATCTTTCTCTTCCGCCCCACGTCCACCGAATTTATCTGGTTCTTTCTCACGTCAAAATCCTTGAACATCCGCCTTCCATTCCATTCTGTCTCCACAAGTTATCCCCTTCCCAGTTATCCTATTCCTTATTGAGACAAATTCTCTACTCGGGGTATTTGTTCCCTGCCGGGTCATATTCAGCTCACCTTGTCCGATCTGACTGCCGACTAACCATTTGTTTTCCTGCCCATCCAACCTAGAAATCTGCTCATCTATGCTTTTTTCCAATCGATCCCACGTTTTATCCTCATTTCCATTTGGAGCATCCTGAATTAACCCCATGCCAAGCCTAAATATCCTATCTGGCAATTTTGGCCTGGCCCCTCCTGTCGATAAAGCCGGCGATCTTAATTCCCCCGGGTAATTTATTAAGGGTATATATTCCCATTCAATTCCAATGTCATCATACAGGACTGTGTATCGCACTTTTGTGTCTTCCATAAATACCCTCTCCCCATTCCCAGACGCCATCTCAGAGATCCAGGTCCGGGCACCAGGATGTAACGGGAGTCACGGCACCAATGTAACAGGCGTCACTTCTGGAGCGCCAAGTCAACCCAGGTTTGTAAGTTAAGATCCGAGGGAAGAGAGAAACAGCAGAACGCAAACACAAATATACACAGAATAAAATATTTAATCCCTCGAAAGAAATGAGCAATACACGTATCACGAGGCGATACCAACGCGCACACGAGACTCCGCACAGAAATGTACATAAGAGTCAGGACGCATCCCCCCACCCCCCGCGCAACCCAGCGCGTGGCTTCCACTACCGGGACACTCTCATAAATAAACAGGAAAGAAGGGAAGAATAATTCTGATTTAAAGAAATGACTGGCCAGGCAAATATTGTCCCTTTACTCCAGTCAATTTCAAGCTTCCACTAAGTAACCTAAATAAACTGGTAAACAAAACCGTATTAAATATTCCCCAGGCAGTATCATGCCCAATCTAGGTAAACGAAGATGGTAAATCAGGGGAATACCATCTAGACGTAACGCTATGAAAATTTCGCGCGAAATGTTCGCCGATATTCTTCGAGATCCCATAATAACGCAATCACGACAATTTCTACCTTTTCTCTCTGACAGTGGTTGACGTTTAGTTCACGGAGGTAAACATCTTTGCACGGCACAATGTTTTGATATTTTCTACCCCGTAACGAATCCAGACCCTCTCTGTGGTAGAGAACTGTTTGATGTTCCCGGTTTTCCACGCACGCTGTCTGGAAAGGGTGCATATTTGGATATAGTTTCAGGATAATGTTTATATATTAGCCCACGTGCTATCGTGTGTTATTACTGTGGGAGTGATTTTGAAATTGTTTCACCAAGCTAGCCACTGATT